>SNQJ01S0006374.1:557118-594726 GCA_010110895.2 Picea sitchensis
AATGGTGTGGCATGTGAAGTGGGACCCGTCTCCTATCACGTTGCCCACCGTGTCATGTTTCCCCTCTTGCCACCTGTACTCCACTCAACCGCGCGACATGGCTGTTATTAATGGCCATTTGTTAACCCTGTAGGGATTCGTCCCTATTGGCCAGTCACTAACCCTACTGGGGTTTGATGGTTGCAGATTCGAATGATTCGACATCCCTGTAGCGCTGAGGCGTGAAATACAAAGAGGCACCATGATTATTTGACCTGTGATCATGACCCGCGATCACATGGGAGCAGAGAGAGAGAAAGAGCTAGCTTACGCTAGGCCTCCGTAGATATTTCAGGGGCTCTGATTCTGCAGAAATCAATGAAAATTTGATTATGGTAGTGGGTGTGTTACAACAGCCTAATAGTAGATGCATCCATGGTGGTGTTGATGCCCTCATAATATATATATATATATATATATAATTTATTTATTTATTTAAAAAAAATTATATATGTTTTATTAAGAACATGTGTTTCCTCTTAAGAGGTCACAAGTTCAAATCCAGAGGGGGGTAGGGTATGTATACCTCCATAGACTTTACCAGTCAAATCCATGGGCGGAGGGGGTCCCTTGTCCCATAAACAAGGGGATCTCATACACCAATTAGGTGTCTAGCTTGGCCGTGACCTTAAAAATGAATTATTATTATTATTATACAAGTGTACATGTATGCACACATATATACATACACATTTTCATTTAAAAATAAATAAATAAATACTCAACTTTTTTTTTTAAATTTGTGTTATGAGTATTTTTTAAAAAAAATATAATTTCCATATAATTGTAGTTTTCATAAAAAGAAATCTCAACTTTTTTCTCATTCATTTTTAAAATTATAATTGGGAGATTTATATCAATAAAAAAAGATGGCAACAAAGTTGTAGAGCACTTACATCTAATTTTGTTTCAAAGTTGATATACAAAAATTATATACCTTAATATCTACTAGCATATAGCAAAGCCTAATTATATCTAAATGCAAAATTGTCCATCATTTTTTAGTGGTATAAATTCTACAAAAAACACCTAGTATACTAAGAACTTTGTAAAACACAACTACTTACAAAAACACATGTTCAGTGGCCCTCCCATTGCTTCTTTGTCTTGATCTAACTCTGGTTTTGCAAGTTCCATGTTATCTGCTAGTTGGTGCATAGTCTCATATTCCTAATGGTCCTCCACAATTAGAGTTTATAGATTGCACTTGCTTTAAGGCTCCATATTGGTCTCCTTTACTTATATTGATAACCATATTTTGAAGCGTATTACAATTAGCCTCCAAGACAACTATGTGCCTCTTCTACTAAACAAGAGTGCTCATAACTGTTGCAACTTGACTATCTACCTATTGTTCATTTTCATGCATTTTAGTTGTGGCAAAAAATATAGAATTTATGTTTTCTTATATGGACTCTTCATGACTTCATAGCGCCCTCTTGATTTCCTTCAATTCCCTATAGTTCATGATAAGCTAGTAACAATATGGACTCTTAACCACTTGAAAGGGTTTGAAGCATACAAATACACAAATACTACGTAGAACCCTTCGTGCCACCAAAGAAATTAAAGAGAGCTCCAATACTTTGAACCAACAAGACTTGGGAAAGTTCATAGAGTGAAAAGTGAAGACTCCTCTACCTATATAGAAACCAGAGACACCAACAGAACCTGAAATGTACTTAAAACACCAAACCTTCTAGCCTCGAGACACATAGAATGCACTATAACATCCAATTGCAAATTCAAAAAAGGTTTTTTCAAGGGATAATTCTAACCAAATTTATAGTATGTTGAGTCCAAGAGACTAAGTAACTTCTAGATAATAATAATGAAACATTAATAGAGAACCATTTAGAGGAATCCAGTTCAACAAATACAGACTCCCTTGCTATGGAAGATGATAGGGGATAAGATTCATCAATTCTTAGAGATATTTTACCATGTTCCAATATTCTATAATAGAAAGACCTGAACAAATTCTTGAAATGCAAAGAGAATATACCTCTTCCCAAATAGAGACCAGAGGAACCAATTAAACTTGAAATATTCTCAGAATTCAAAATCTTTCGTCACCAAAACACACATAAAATGCTATATCTATCATTTGCCAATTCAAAGTGGTTATCCTAAGACTGAACATTAGCAACACACATAAAATGCTATATCTATCATTTTCCAATTCAAAGGGGTTATCCCAAGGCTAAACATTAGCCAAATTTACACTAACTTGCAACCAAGAAACACAATAACCCCCATAATACAACAGAGGAACACTAACAAAGGGTCTCTTAAAGGATTTGAAGCCAGCCAGAGAAAAAAACCTTGAGATAGAAAAGCATGGGGGACAAGGTTTGTCGGTGCTTGAGGATACTAAACCAATCAAACAATCCACCACCACAAAGAAAACATTCATTTCCAAAATTCCCCAGCCACCTAGAAACTAAAACCTCCATAGGCACAACACATTCCAATAATCCATAGTCCCACCATGATAAGAGAAAGAACCAAATGAGAGGACATAGTGAACATTCATGTGAATGGGCGTGTGACATAGAGATTCCAGTCTCATCTCATAACTTCCCCTAATATACGATATGGTTTCCATGCATTGGTTCATGTGATACCTTAAAGGGATGCTAGATGGCTTGATCCCCATGCAAATGAGATTATGGAATGGGTAAATCATATACATCAAAATTAATGCTAATGGCCTATATTGGGTAGGTGTTATATTATTTGCACGATTAGCCCCATGCACTGTATGCTACACTAGGGGGGTGAGAAGTGTGAGAGCCCTCAATTTTTTGGGGGGTTGTTTTTTATCCATTTTTAATCCTTTTTTTGGCCAACAGTTTTTCATCCCATTGCAATATAATTTTGGTTAAGGAATCTAATCCAAGGTGATGGATTAGGGATTTGGATTCCATGGAATCATATCTATTGTATTGTAAATGGTGAAGTTAATACAATGAGCATTAGAGGTGCAACTCTAAACATTTTCTAGTTTTCACGATTAAGGGTTTCTAGGGAAAATTTCTAAGTGTTGTGTGTGAAAGCTATTGTTTTCTTTCTGTTTTATAAAGAATATATGTGTGCATTTCTATACTGTAAAGTTTAAAAATTACATTTGGTATCATACAAGTTATTGTCTTCGGGGGGACACCTTTGTTGCTAAGAATTTGGTTATCTTGGGCCCATGATAAACCTGGTTTTAGTGAGAGCTCTGTAGTGGTGATTCTTGTGGTGAAAGAGGATGGAAAGTAGTTCTAAAATTGAGATCGAGATATTTAATGGGAAAAGATTTGAACTTTGGAAGTTGAAGATGGAGGATCTTTTGATAGATAAAGAACCACGGGTCACTATGGATCCTGGTACTACACCTATAGGTATGTCGATGAAAGATTGAAAAAAGTTGTATAGGCAGGCAAAGAGAAAATTTTGGTTGTGTCTTTCAGATTGAGTGTTACTAAATGTCTCAAGAGAAGTTATATCCAAGGCGTTATGGGATAAGTTAGGGGCTATGTATAAGTCTAAGTCCCTGGTAAACAAATTTTTCCTTCTAAATAAGTTGTATCTCTTGAGGATGAATGATGGATACTCGATGATAGAGCATCTAAATTCCTTCAATATTGTGGTAAGTCAATTGTTGTATGTCGACATTAAAATTATGATGAAGATAAGTGAATTAGTTTATTTTGTTCTTTGCCAAATTCATGGGATAGTTTGGTTGTATCCATTGGCAGTAATGCAACCACATTAGAGTTTGATGATGTGGTTTCATCCTTTTTATCGGAATAAATGAGGAGGAAAACTATGTATAGTTAGAGCAAAAATGCCTTATCTATAAGAGGATGTTCCCTGGATAGAAATAAAAATAAGACCTTGAGTGGGAGATCTAAATATCTAGGAAAATCCTTAAGGAAATGTTGTAAAAATGGGCATTACAAGAATGATTATATATCTAAAAGTGTTGAGAGAGGGAAGGTAACTGATGATGTTCCTTCCATGGAAGGGAAGACCTCCCAGAGGAAGGAGGGGATGCATATTTGGCTTCTTCAAGCACATATGAAGATCATGATGTATGGTTGATCATGATATATGGCTCCCCATAGGGAGCATTTTTGTGAATATGAAAAGTATAATGGAGGTGACATTTTCCTAGGGTATGACTTGACAACCAGAATCATAGGACGAGGAAAAGTCAAGTTTATTCTCAAGGATGAAAGGATTAGAACACTTCTTGGGTTTTTGCACATACTAGAGCTCGCTAGAAACTTGATATATGTAAGTAAGATGAGTGATGCATGTGTACATACTATATTTGAAAAGGAAACCTGCAAAATGGTTCAAGGAGAAAGTGTTGTTGATGGGAGTTCAGAATGGAGCCTATATAATTTGTTGGGAAGCACCATCAATAATGAGTGTAACAATGTTTTTGTTCTTGAGGGTGGAAATGAAGAATCTAGAGACCCTATTGTCTCTATAGAAAAGAAAATGTCATGAAATCAAAGGATGGGATATATTGGAGACAAGGGCCTTCAAGAACTACATGGTAAAGTCGGTTGAAGGTATGTTTTATTTCACACTATATTTTGATTCTGTGAATATTGCATATATGGTAAACATAATCGGGTAATATTATCATTTGGTGCAATAAGAGCAAAGGGGATCTTAGAGTTAGTACACAATGATTTGTTTAAACTTGTGTTTGTTCCATCAGTAGGTAAATCTATGTACAATGTTTTATTCATTGATGATTTCTTGAGGAATACATGGATTTATTTCCTCCAAAAGAAATATGAGGTCTTTGGTAAGTTTAAAGAGTTTAAGACTCTTGTGGAGAGTAAAAAAAATAATTAAATAAAGGTGTCAATGATAGATAATGGTGGAGAGTTCTATGGGAATGAATTCTAGGAATTCTATAAGAAGTATAGTATAGCAAGGAAGAATACTACTCCATACACATCTCAATAGAATGGGGTTGTAGAAAGAATGGATATGACACTAATGGAAAAAGAAAGGAACATGCTTAGTGGTGCCGGATTGAGATAGGAATTATGGGTAGAGGCAGTGGGTACTTCATGTTACCTAGTAAATTGGTCACCCTCATCGACATTGGTGGAAAAAAATCTACATGAGGCACAAACAAGTAAAAAAATTTTAATTGAACATCTCAAAGTGTTTGCTTGTGATGCTTATGTACATGTTCCAAAGGAAAATAGGAGTAATATGGATAAAAAAGTTGAAAAGTGTATCTTTATTGGTTATAAATATGGTATAAAGACTATAAATTTTGGAACCTAGTAACTAAGAAGACTATTTACAATCAAGATGTTGTCTTTAGAGAGGTTAAATACGTTCCCAAATAGGAATTCCTACCAAAGGAAATAAAACCAGAGATAATAGAGTTCAAATTGGAGGGTGAAGAATTGGACTCAATAAAAGAACATTAATCATAAGAAGAAGAAGAACATCATTCTCCTATATTGAGGAGATTGGTTTGAGAAAGAATGAAGCTAGAAAGGTACACCCCACCTGATTTTCTCTATAGTTTGATTTATCTATTACTAGTAGATTAAGAGGATGGAAAACTCTAGAAGAATGCCATGGTTGAAGAAATGTCAAATCTAGATAAAACTGAGGCTTGGGATCTATTTGAGTTGTCGGCTGGGAGAAATATTGTTGGTAGCAAATGGGTGTTTAAGAAGAAGTTGAATGTAGAAGGTAAAGTGGAGAAGTATAAAGCTTGTCTAGTAGCAGAGGGATATTCCCAAGTAGAGGGAATTGATTTGGGTGACTTTTTTTCTCTTGTTGCTAAATTGACTTCTATTGGATTATTTTTGTCCATTTTTGTTAGCCTTAATTTCTACCCTACAAGGAAACAAGGGAATCTAGCATGAGATGAAAGACAAGACAAAACTCTAGCTTGGGATTTGGGTCATTTTTTAGGGTTGTTTCTTTTCATACATGGACATCAAGTGACGAGTCATTGGTCATCTATAGAGAAACCAACAATGACCTCTATAAACTTCTAGATTCATGGAGTTTTGAAGAGGCAAGTGAGGGATGAGTTGGTTCTTCATGGCATGAGACTTGGAACTCACATCATTCAAGTATCCATTGGTCTATAGAATATCTAGAAGCTCTTCCAAGCCTCTTCCAAGAATCTATATAAGGAATGAAAATCTTGAGCATGAGAAGGAAGAATATTTTATAGAGTCATGTTGTCCAAATACAAAGGAGCTTCTCCATTCCAAAACATCCACAATCAGATTTCCTAGTTTGATTAAGAAGTCGAGGAGGAGCGAGGAGCAAGGGTCCAAGGAGGATGAATCTACACTAAAGGTATGTTGTTTGATGTATTCTTTGCATTTTGAGATAATGGATCATTGGTTTTCCCCATAAATATTTGTGTAATGTTCATGAATGTTTACATATGGTATTGTAATGAATAGATCAATTTAGATCTGAATTACATTAGTGATTTATCACACTAGGAGAAGAAGTAGATTGGTGTTTTTTTGTTTCTTTTTTGCAAGGAGCAGGTTGCAAGGAATAGAGTTGGAACTCGAGATCTGCAACAACCAAGACATATGAGGATAACCTTCAAAAGTAAGGTATTTCATTCTCTCCCCTCTTGCTATAAAAATAAATTTCTTGTTTAGATCTAGGAAATCCATAGAAATCTATCCCTATGTCTGTCTAGGATCACTACGAAGATCCTATGGATATCTTTCCATCCAATAGTGAGATTTTATCTGTAACATAACTGGTGACTCCACTGGGGAAGAATATTTGATTCTTCTCTAGTTTAAAATCCCTTTCCAATTATCCTTTGTTTCTCTTTTTTATTTAGTTAATGTCTTCCTCGTTACTCCCTTAGAGTTTAGATCTATCAGATATCATAGATCTGAGACATATCTTTCTTGTTTTTTCAAAAGAAATTGCAGTAGTCTCTTGTTGCACTATTGGTGTCTAGTGACTAGTTGCTAGTTGCAGGTCATATGAACCATGATGATCCCTGTAAACTAGGAAAATTATAGAATTATCATACTTCTATGATCAAATATGTTTTTTATGATCCCATAGATCTGTACATGTAATATCTTACGCCAGATTGAGTCTTGTTGTCACACCTTGTGTATTCAATTCAAGTTTGAAGTGTGTTTGTGTGGTTTTCTTGGATTTCTTGTGCACACTTCATTATTGTCTAGCGATCCATTGAAGTTGGGTAGTGCACCCAACATACTTGATTAGATCTAGTAGTGTCCCTTATTGATTTCATTTGGTTCATTTACCATCTTTTGATTAGTGTTCAATTATAGATCTACTTTCATAGTGAGTTTTGGGTGAGATTCTTGTAGAGACATTGGAGTGGGATTTTTTAGCATCACTACCAATTTCCTACGGCCCTTGATTGTTGGTTTTTCATTTGCACATTGTGTTCTTGATTATATTAAGAAACTTTTGCATCACATTTGAAAAATAAAAATAAAATTTGCATGATTATGAGCTTTTGAAGCATTAGGAACAAAAGTGCATTAGTGAAGTGTTTGGTTTGAGTTCTTGTAAGAATTTTGGATCTAAATTGTTTACATGGTTGCTTAGTGTTTGAGATTTCATTTTGAAGTGTCTAAAGAAAAAGATCTCTTTTCCCTCCCATAGTTAGAATTCATGAAATTGAACAAGTGCATTGTCATTTTTGCATTGCTTTGGTTGGTTCAAGAGTAAACTCCATAAAAGTTTCATCCATTTTCCCTTTGAGTTAACAATAGCCATAAGAAAAGAATTCATAAATTAAAATCAATTACTCTTTTATTTTCTAGCGAACCAACATTAGATAGGTTTAGGGCCTTTTAATATGATTGGAGAGAAAACTCTTCAAGGCCACCCAAAAAAAAATATAGAGACATTAAAGAGTGAAAAACCCATTTTTGCAACCAATTGCTCAGGAAACTCCTCTAACAAAAGAGTCAAGAACGAGGTCGCATCAAGTAAAGTAGAGAGATTATCCCTCTCTGCTTGTTTTGGTTTTTGAGGTATCACTTCGATTACTATGTATACAAGGGTTTCATTGGTGCCATGCCTCTGTGTGAGGTAACACCTTTAAAGCTCCAGGCATAGTTACCCTGCCATTACGTGAGGTCAAACCCGTAACTGTTCACCTAATCATTGATTGTGAGGTGGTATCCTTAGTGACCATTCCAAGGTATCCTATAGAGGTGACTGCAGGTGGGACTTGCTTGTAGTACCTATTTAGACGTCCTTTCAAGGTCTCATTTCCCACAGAGGGTGTCTGCCTTAATAAAGGGTGCTTTCATTGGTTAAGGTTGTTTTGCATTGCTCATCATAACTTCTCCTCATACCTTCACTAGATAATATTGTAGGGACTTCATCTCCCCTAGAGGGTTGTTTTTTGGAAGGCCCCCTAAGACATTTGTTTTCTTACTGTTGTCTTAGATTTGGTAATGGTGTTCTCTTTGATTCCAAGTCTAGATCGACCTTAGGTTGAATTGTGTTTTATTTTCACATATTATTTTCATTGTGGCTAAATCATCACATTGGTCCCGTCGATTACGAACACTAGAGCCAATCACGAAGGTACAACCACCTCTCAAGCAATGTGAAATAGGTGAACAAAAATTCAAAGAGTCCCATCTTTGGTTTGAAGAGACAAGTTTGGTTGAAGTGGATGTGGTCTATGAAAGTCCTCCACCAAACCTTAACCCTCCTTTGATTAATCATGAAGCACCCATACTTATCGAGGTAAGGGAGATTTTTATTGAACCTTTTTCGTTATTCAATGATCATTACGCCATGTCAAGACCAAGCATTTCGTCTAGTGTGGTTGATCCATCGAGACCATCTACAAGTGGGACTGGGGGAATCCCTGTGATATCCACATTACCTTCCATGAGCACCATTGGAACTACACTATCTATCTATTTTTGTATAGGTCCCTTGATCTGGGGAAAATCGACCGTGTAATCTTTTCCATCATTAGTCTACTGAGCGTTCCTAAAGCCATCCCATACTTTCTAATGCCCACCTCTATATCTTCTTCTGGTGGGGGGCTAAGCCTTGGTTTCATCATGGGGGGTGGAGTTCCTTCCACATCTACCATTCCTATGAGAGGCCTAACATCGTCTGGTATTGGTTTAACTTTTGGATGGAATATTTCTGGTGGTTTTGGGGCTATCCCTAGTTGGGTTGGGGGAAATAACATGTCATGAGGGTTTAACTTCCCATGGGTTAGCACACCTTTCCCTTGGGGCACATCCCTTGGGGGAAATTTTCATAATGGAGAATATTTCCTTTTATTAATACCTCTGGTCATGGGGGGTTCTTCCTTGAAACTAGTTTTGGAAACACATTTCCTTTAGGCACTAGTAAATTTGGGTAATTTTGTGATGGCTATATCGATTCTCTTATGAAATTATGTCATGGATATTGCGATGAATATTGGATCTCCCAAACATCGCTTCATGTGAAGTTTCAAGTGTGATGAACCTGAAACAACATCACAAGAGCAACAACACTAGGAAGTTGTCACAAAAGCGACAAAGAAGAGATATTGTTGCACGAGTGACAAAGAAGGGGCATCATCACCATAGAGACAAAGTAGGGAAATCGTTGAAAGCATGACCAGGAAGGGAAATTGTCACAAGAGATACAAGGTAGGGAGATCGCACGAGCGACAAGCTAGGGAGGTCGTCTCAAAAGAGACAGGTTAGAGAGATCGTCGCAAGAGTGACCATATAGGGAGATCATTGCACGAGCAACAATATAGGGAGATTGTCACAAGAGAGACAAGATGAGGAATCTTGCGACGAATCAACTATCAAAGGGAACTTCGCAAGAGTGACGATTTCAAGGAATATTGCCACAAAATTTCTATACAAATTTTCATCGATTCTATAGAAATTTCGTCGCAATATTTCTTGAGGTCGTCACTCTTGCGACGACATATATTTATTTAAAAAAAAAAATTGATGCCCTTATTCACAATATGTTTATCATTGTTTTATTCGCAGTATGTTGAGCCAATTATAAAAGGATTTTTGAGCAAAAAAAATTGCCAAACATCTATAACATTAATAATAAAAATTCACTAATAAAACACAAGTTCAATATTGAACTACAATATACCCTAAGAAATACTAAACCATATAAAAAACTATATACAGTGAAAACAATGAACAACCAAGCATTTAAAAATAGTGGTGTTTTTAAGCACAAGGAGGGAAATGTTCTCTAATTTACAATGGTGCCATTAGTTATTTTGGTGTACTTATGATACTAGCGCACAACTTCCTACTCTATTTTCACCTTTTATATTTTTTAACCTATGTTTTGATATGAATCTGAACAACGATTTGATATTTCAAATTTGATATGAAAGACAACAATGGTAATCTATCATCTAGGCATCCGAATTTTACGCAACTTGTGTACTAAAGTGGATGAATGATGAAACAATAGTCCTAAAAGTCAAAGATATTATTTTTTGATGTTACTTTCCTTTCCTGTTTCTCGAGACTTCCCCATTTCCTGGAGTTTCCCACATTTTGTGTTGTTTTCTGTAAGATGTCTAGCCCATGTTTCCTTCTCTGGGTGGGTTCCATTAAAATTCAAGGACACTCATAGTTGCAGATAAATAATAAAACGATATTTTCCACAATAAATGAAAATTTTAAATTTATATCTGGCAGGGCACATGGAGAACAAAGGCACAATATTTTATTTAACTATCCAGATTATGAATCAACATATGCACACAAAGAAAAAGCAATCCTTTTCCAGAACTCATCACTCTTTTCAATGACAGATCGAGAATCAATTATAGTTGTGTAGTGGATAACTGCATTGACATGACCTTCTTTACAATGTTTAAAGATGACTAGATCAAAGTTAAAAATAACAATTAGGGTTAAACATGGTTTCACATATAATTAACATCCCATTATAACAATTGGAGTGCATTGATGGGGGTCATAAATAATCAAAATTAGTGATTTTAAATGGAAGCACAACTTTTGGGTGGTATATCTACGCTATATGCATGCACATAATGGGGGAAATATCTATGATAACCTCTTTTGGTCAATTTCAAGGTTTAACTAGGTCGATTCCAACAAGTTTAAGGTCATGTGATGATGGAAAGGGGCTTAAAATGAGGGTTATGCATACCAATTGTGATGTATTCATGTGTAACTACTAAAAATGGTGCAACTGAGCAATTTTAAGGTGATAACACCCTCATCCTCAAGACTATAGCCTATTGCTGAATTCCATCTACAATTATACATGTGTAGGATTTGTCAACTATTTTGGGTGAAACAAAGTGCTATGATTGTGCACTAAGGAGGTCCTCCAAGTGAAGTTGTTGCATGGATAGAGTGTTGGTAAGCATGTGCAACATAAGAAAATTATTTCCATGCTAGGAACCAATTGGTCCTAGTAGAAGGAGGTCATTCACACATCCTCTTGTGGAATTGCTACATGACAGCATATCTTGTTGGAGTCACACTGAACAATAAAACCATAATTCTACTTGGATTCGTTAACTTCCAAGATAGATTGTATCCAAGTCTGAAAATGCAAGAGACTTGCACTCTAAAGATGGGAATGAATTCTGAGTGAAGAGTTGGATCTTAATATTGCTTAGAGCTTAGAGTCAATGATGATACTTTTTTAATTAAGGAAAACAAAATATAAGAACTACAGATAAATCCATAGCAAGAACCCAAACCAGTAATGAAATCCAACATTAATAGTTAGATCCATGTTCAAGAGAAACAAAAAGATGGCACATTGTTCTAGATTGGTCCTCTAATATTTTGGAGACAAAAAATCCTCTCAATGGGGAGGCCTGATTTGAAATGGATCCGAACATGGGAATTATTGTAAGAATCAATACCTACAAGTGTAATTTAAAAATTAATGAAGGTTATATAATAAAGGACAATGCAAATTTTATAAATTAAATGAGACAAAAATAAAAGTAAAACAAAATAAAATAGAAAAATGAAAATAGGAGCAAAATAGAGAGAGATCAATGGGAACTAAAAGGTCGGTCTCTTGTCCTTCCCATTACCCCCAATATCTCCTATTCGTCCTTGTGACACGACTCTCAAAGGGTATTTTGGCCAAAGAGGAAAGTATGCACACAGATCCATGAGTTACATTGTAACCAAAGATTCTGAAAATGAGAATTGAGTGACCATTGAAATTTGTTTTTCTCATTTGGGTTTCTAGAGTAAATATTATGTGATTGTGTGACATATAATTTATGTTAAATTAATGGAATACAAGTTGGATTGGAGTGTAATTAAAATAACAAGAAACTTGTGAAGGTATTTTGAATTATATTCTAATGGTTGGTGAAAACTAATTTGAAACCTATGTATATGTCAATGATAAGAATGGGTATTGGTTTATTGAGCTAAGTTCTTGGTTATCCAAACACTACAAAGAAATATGATATCATTCTGATAATGATTGTTTCTTTGAATTGGGATAGAGACATATGTGTTTCAATGCTGGGAGCATAAAGGTTGAGTAGAGCTTGAGTGTTCGAGTCTATATAGATATCTTTATCTCTTGGAGTGACATATTATGTTTGTTGTTGGAATACAATTTATTATCTTGGAGCAGCTCACTAATTCTCGATACTAGAGCCTTGTATATTTTGTTGTTGGGGTGTTGATGACAATTATATTTTTGGGTTTCATAAGATTGTGGATAGAGCTAGCACATACCTCTATGAGTGTAGCACTTCCAAGATACAACATTTTTTGTATAATAAGAGCTTAGCACTCTATCACTCCATTTAACCTTTTACTTCATGTTTGTATCCAACTAAATGTGATTTTTTAAAAAGAGAGAGGTGAATGAAAAAATTGGAAATGGGATTGTTCATTCATGATGGATTTTTTTCCCAAACAACATTGGTGTGTGTTTTATTCAATTGGATTTTGATAACAAAGCATTGAAAACACAAAGGAACTCAAACCTTGAAGGAAAGAAGCATATCCAACCCTTGTGTGCCTACCTGGTGACAATACCAATCTAAAGACTAATATCTTTGTATAATTCTGAGAGTAAATAACATAAATTTGATATGACGTCGAGATGGTTCAAGGTAAAAGACAAAGTAAAAATATAGATCCTTGAGAGTTGTTGTTTATTCAATTTCAACTTTGTATGTTGAGAAACCTTGAGATGAACCTTTTAGATCAAAGCGTCTATGTATGTGCAACTCTGAGTAGAACATATTACCTATAACTATAAAATGGACCTGTTTAGTTTCCCATTTCAATTTATTAGAGATGATATTTCAACTTTACAAGGACTTGAAAAACAATTTTGCATTGGGTAACACTGTAATACATGGTCTTAGAGACAACTACTACAACATGAACATTTTTAAATACTCTAGACCTTGAAAACAAATCTTATTCATAGAACTTGCAAAGATATATATATATTTAAACCTCAAATATTGAAATGTTATCCTAGACAATAAGGACAATCATATGAAATTGGATGTAGAACAAGAAATCTAATAAAGTACCTTATGCCCTCTAGCTAGCTTGACATCATGTAGGACAAAAAATCTAGTAATCAGATTGATTTCATAGGTACGAACGTGATTATAATAATTTGGTAGAATTTGAAGAAGTACTTGTAAATTGGTTGCATGAGCATGTCAGATAAGATAAGATAATTTTATTTATGTCCAACAAATGACCACAATAGTAGGTCAAAAGGGACTAAAAGAGTATCACCATTATAATACATAGTGGGAATTCCGTAGCAGCTCTTAGATCTAAGCTAACAACAATAAGTAAAAAGATAACCCACTTTACCAAATTACTCAATGTTTAATAAAGTATGGACGTGTGATAATAAAATGCAGAAAAATACTCAACGACCAAAAGATAAAAAAGGATATTAGCAACTAGAATTTTTTGTAACTGGATATTAGAAACTACAATGGCTTGTGAGTCTTGTTTTTGGCTTGGAGCGTGGGTTGAAATGGTCCACTCAATAACCATGGAGAAGAGCCATGGGCCATTAAAGCATTTCAGAAAAAACGACTCCACATCCATTGGTTTGTCATTCAATCTCATTCTAGTTCCAATTATGTTGATGGGTTGAAATGGCTCACTCAACAAAAAAGGTTCACCCTAGTGAGAAGTCCCAATTAGATTGATCCTTGTTTGATATAGGGAAGCCATCTATATTTTGTCCCAGTAGCCATTATTGATTTGGGTTTTACCAATTTTGGTATTGAAATGATGAATAAAACACATAACCAAACATATTACTACCATTATACCTAGAAATAAGTTGACTGTGAAAATAAAAACATGAATATGAATAAATAGTTGAAAAACCCAAAATAGTTTTGTATTAATCAACTAATTACAACTTCATGCCTACAGGTTTAGACAAATATTTCCAGAAAATAGAAATAAGAATGCAAACTCTAAACATGAGATCGTCTATAATGTAAAGGATGTTCCTACAACAATCCTAATGCTCAATAGATACAGAAGAATAGTCCATGACATATGCATCATAGGATTCACATCTCTCCATAAAATGCTTGGCCAAAGGTGTCTAACATCCTTGTTTCCACTTTTCACTCTTTCATACGTAATGTCTTCAGATTAAAAGGTATAATCTCCTTTTTAGTATCAATACCTGGATGTTGTTGCCACAAGATACGTAAGATGAAAATATTAAAACTTTGAATCATATTTTAGAAAAAATAATTTAACATAAAGAAGTCAATTGACAACTTAATAAGATGCTCACGTTTACTTCCTTGAGTTGAATCTCATTTCATGGGATATGACATTGATCACTTTGATAATGATTCTAAGGACACATTAGTTGAAATGTTGTGTTATTGGGTTTCTAGGCCATTGACAATGTGCCCATATTTTCATTTTTTGAATTTGAAACAATGGTAAGTAATATCATAAAAATTGTAACAATAAAGTTTCATATCTTAACAAGAGCTTTACAATGGTAAAAATATCACACAAAACAAATTTTGGGTTCAAACGTTATGGTGAAAATACTAAAATATGTGTTTCACAAGTTGTAAAAAGATGCATGTTGCATGTCACACAAAGTTCAAACTTCACATATCACATGCCGCACCAAGTTCAAGTTTTGGATGTCACATGTCACACCAAGTTCAAAGTTAACAAGTCAGACCAAGTTCAAAGTTCACGTGCATGGAACAGATGCTTTTTGCATGTTGCATATCGCATGTCACAACATTTTCAAATATGGATGTTGCATGTCACAAGATTTTGAAAGATGCATGTCACAAGTTGTAACATTTTTTAAGTTCTTTTTACATCTTCCAAAAACTTCTTATTGCATCTTCCCAAAAATTTCTTTTTGCATGTTGCACCAAGTTTAAAGTTTTCACATTGCTTGGAAAATATTCTTGCCACATGTCACATGTCAAAAGAATTTAAAAGTTGCATATATCATGTCACAAGATTTTGGAAGTTGCATATTGCATATTAAAGTTCTATTTGTTGCCTAGACTCCATATCCCAAGCACAAGGCACCGGGTCTTTCTTGGATTCTCATGTTATATCTTAAAATACAAAGAGATTACCATTCTTAAAAGACAAAGAGATACAAGTTTGGAACTCTTGAAACCCACAAACAAATAATCATGTAAAATTTAAATCCAAACTTGAACAATTCAATCTCTTAAATTTCACGTTTACCAATGCCTTCAAATCTCTAGGATGATATCCATGGAGCCACACATTGATGCATAAATTGTATGTCAAGGTCAATAGAACCAATAGAACCAAGCATTATTGAATCGATATATACCAAGTCTAAGAGAAGATGAAATTATCATTAAGTGTATAACAAAATTACATTCACAGATATATATAATCCATAGAAATAGCCTTGTGTATATTATCAGATGAAAAAGTACCCATAATGGCAATGCATTATATGCATCATTACATGTTCAGCTATATAATGTACATCTAACTATCTTATAAAATTGTTACACATCATCAATTTCTTTTAGTCTTGTTTTGTGTTTTCCAGGTCTTAAGTAATTCATCCATCTCCATGTCTTCGTTTACTGGGTGCTCTTCAACAACTGATGTTGTTTCAGTCCTTTCACGTTGAGTACGTTTGGTCTCGTACCCACGGTGTGGATGCTGCTGTGAGGGGACATCACCTACAAAAAAAAAATATTAAATTTATATGGACAATTTTTAAATATCATTGAACTAGTTCATTAATATTAAAAAAAAACTCTGCAATGTAATTATTTACCTGGTCCTCTAGTTGGCACTGCTAGAATGGCTTCCTTGTTCACCTGATCTTTAGGTTGAGGAGGATCAACTATGACATTCTCTGCCATTGAAACGTCAAAATTTATAAGTAAAGAATTATTAATTATATGATTAATATACAACCATTTTACCGTCGTGGGCCTCAGTCACAGGAACATCTTGGGGATGCACCCCCACTGGGATGGGAATGTTGGGGACCACCATGATCTTTTGGTTTCATTTCAATATCAACGCTTTTTTTTCCAATACTAATGGTTTCGTTGATAGTGCTTCTCTCTCGATTAAAACAAAGTAAGACAATAAATTATGGACGATATCAAATATTTGCGTATTTTATAAGTAATGAAAGGTTAATGTGGACTGATTTTTATTTACCTTATCCTACAAACTAGATCTTGTGGTCTACCCCATTATTTTCCTACGATCAACCATGACTTTATAACCGTAATTGTAACCAAGTTGGAGGTCTTCCTCTGTGGTTTCAGTTCCAAAGTCGTCGCCCTACATTGCATAAGGGTATGATTTTTTAATGTTTTTGGCTGTAATTACCTAAAAGTTGTAAGGCGATACAAATAATATTCTTAAGATGTTTGGGTACTTAAGATTCATGACTGTAACCTCAAGTAGCTGCCCCGACCTAGCTTGTGTTGGACATGTTTGGAAATCCTTGCTTTGGTTTCCTTCGAAGTGCCAGGCAACCTATCATCAAAATTTTCAAGTATGTTATATATAACCACACTTTTATTTAGATCTAAAGAAAATTAAAGTTGGTATTGAAATCAAAATATTGTAATTTACCTTGGTGTACCAGTTATTTTTTCTCCTGATTTTTTCAAAATATTCTCTTTTTCATCATGAATGATCGCCTTCCACTCCCCATTTGGAATTCAGGGAGGATGCTCATACTTAGTATTTCCTACCAAGATTCGTCTATAAACATCCCGCATATATTTTAAATATTCTCCCACTACAGAGGTGACCGTTTTTTTTATTGAATGTGTCTACTCCAAAGAGTCCTTCAAGATAATTCATAAGTTCCTTTTTGAGGTTGGAATTATGGAAATTCCATCTCATGCGTAAGGTTGCCCCAAAAATCAACAAGGCCTTCTTCTCTGGGTGCCTATAAAAATGGTCATTTCCTACACACAAAAATATATGATCATTAATTTAAAATTAATAATATAGATGATGTGTGTATGAGATGGACAACATGAAATGATTAAAATATGAATTAAAACTACCTAGGAGTCTTATTTGTTTTAATGGAATTCCATTATCGTTGACCAAAAATGTTGACAAAAGGGTCCCTATGTTTATCACATGTCTAGCTCCAGGAAATGCAACCATGTCAACCACATCAGCAACCTCATCTCTGTCACCATCTCTAGACTCTGACCGATGTGTGGATGTCTGGCAGTGCATGTCATGGATCCTATCTAAATTAGGTGTGGAAAATGGAGAAGTAAATAATACTCTAACAATTGTATGACCACCCACATCAAGACTCCGTAGCGTCTCTCCAGCGCCACTACTACAAACATCAAGCTGAACAGGCTCCAAAACTCTCTTTATAAAAAAGAAAATGTTTTTTCGTGAGATAATGTAAAAGTTAAAGAGAAAAGTTTCATAATTGAACATATGAGTACATTAGAAAAAAAACACTTTAAATTATGGTTATTACCTTATATGTGTTAAGTTGTGACATAAGGGGATTGATCTTTTCTAGGACGTCCGGAGTTTGATCTGGACGATCTAATAAGATAACAAGTTCCTTGTTCTCTTTAATGATCTTTATTTTTATTAATACCATAGGATCAGGGGATGAATACAACCCCTCCTCATCGACGGAATCATGATCAACATGGTCTGCCGACTACATATAATTTCAACAAAACCAATATTATTTTAGTAAAATTATATAAGCAAATAATAAAATTCACATAAAATAAAAGTGGAAATTGATAATCATTTACATGTTCTGTGGCTGGTCATTTTCCACGATCATCCTGCCACATTATAATATAATTAGAACCCCCAAATATTTAAAAAATTGTTAATGATAACAAAAAAACTGATTGCCACCCAAATAAAATCAGCCTTAATGATCAAGCTCCCATATTATTATAAAATTGGGACCGTGAAATATTTAAAACAATTTTAAAGATAAAAAGCAATAAAATGCAATAAGTAGAGGTTTCTTAAAGAGGTGTTGCATAAGTACCCACACACTATTAGTTTATGTTTCTATTCAATTCAAATGGTAATCCACTAATAACTCTTCCCTGGGAGCTATCTTTTTTATTGCGCACAGGACTACCCGATTCTTTTTATGTCCTTCATATATGAAATTTAGTTTCTTGTTTGTTGTCTCGGGTCATGTGTTGTTTATAAACCCTACGATATTGTCGGAAGCTTTAGGCCTTCCATCAATATAGATAGTCCCTCCTTTATTTTTATCCTTGTTTATTAGTTGTATATAATTTTCGACGAGTGCATATCTCCGCTTACTTCACATGTATCGGACCATCTGCATCCAATCGTTATAATTGTAACGTGGTCCGACATAGTCCATCAATTTAGTTACTGTATTGTATTTTACAAGTATTCCATCCATGGAAAATAGCCCTAGGCCATGCAGGGAGGATGGTGCAATGCGATATGTCCTATTGCTAAAAATGAAGTCAGCATCTATAGGAGGTAGTTCCTTAGGTACCCATTGTTTCACCAAATTATTATACCTGAGTGGCAGCTCTATGTCTCCTATGCTCTCATCATCATAAGAGCATGATCCTCCTTCGACAAGAAAAAATTCCATGCGTCTACAAAATTTTCTTCTGAATTTTTCACCTCTAGTCCTTGTTTGCTTATAATATCTACTAGATGCAATCGCATTTCCCTCTATTTGTCCTAAGTTTTCCTCAATCGACAAAGAAATATCTGATAGGTACATGTTTGGTTGTACCTTCAGTTGCATGTGCATGAGTTGTTAGTGAGTAGTCCATCCTCATCCTAGTTCCAATTTTTGAAATTTTTTTCTATATTAAAAGTTCTAAATAATTTTTTTATATCTTTAGTTTTGGATGAAAAATTAAACTAGGGTGCAATTACCAATATTAGTAGGGGCACTCATGCATGCAATGGATTCCCAACTTAGTGAAGGGTATGAATCTCTAGGTGGGTGCACCTTAATTTGACTCACTTATCCATGCAAGCAATATACACTACGAAATAATGGTCAACCACCTAATGTAATGTGATATCCCTCTTGAGTTTCGACATATTAAGGACATATTAATGTGATAACACTAAGGACATGATAAGTTTATCATATGGATGTAAGAAAAAAATATTAGTAAGGTTGTTTTTTGTTGGATTTGTGCAAATTAGAATTATTATAAGAAATGTCCATTGAAGATGAGGGTCAATGCTATGGAGTAAGAAATCCAACCATCAGTTGGTGTGTTGCAAATCTTGGGTTCTTTAGTTGGCATTAAGTCTAATATAAGAGTAGAACTATACAAATATTAGTTTTGTTCAAGCCAAGAGTAGAACTATACAAATATTAGTTTTGTTCAATCCAAGTTGAAGAATAAGTTAGTTATGGCGATGGTTAACAATAGTGCAACCCACATTTTTATGTAGGAAGTAGTGGTTGTTAAACTCAATGTGCATTTGAAATTGGTGCAGTATTTTTTCAAGGCAGTAAACTCTAACACAGGTAGGGTGGATGGCTTGGTTAAAGGAGTCAACTTATAGTTTGGACACTAGAGTGGAACTACTAGTTTCAAAGTGGTACCCATGGATGACTTTGAAGTTGTTTTTGTGAAAGAGTTTATGAGGATGTGATAGGTGGCACCAATCCCTCACCTTAACAATTTGTTAATATTTGATGACACAAAACTTCACGTAATTCCGATGTTGAGGGGGAAACAGAGTGCAATCACTAGGAGACTACCATGACTATGATTACAACAACCAATCATGCAATAGTGCAACCTTACAAAGAGGAAGTTGGAGGTTTTAAGACATTAAAGAAGATATAGAGTGTAGATTTTTGTAAACCTTTGGTGGATGAAGGCCCACACAAAAAGTTGTTTGCTAGGTTTGAATCCATAGTAAATAACACTATGTCTACAATATCCAAAGTAGTGGATGTCTATTTAGAGAATCAAGATGGTATAAAATTTCATTGGATGGTTCATTTGACTTAAGTAGTTCTAGAAAAAATGATGTAGACATTAAGGAAGGAATGTATTACAATGTTAGTGTTTCTAGTGGCATTGGTGGCCACTTTCCATCCTTTTATCACTAAACAAAATCATAGGATGACTCACTACTAGCTTGGAAGGTAGTGGAGCCAAAGTACCCCACAAGGAAGTAAGTTCCTAGTTTGGTGTAAGTTGGCAGGACTTAGCATATTTTAAATGTGAGATCAGGAACTCAAGTTTGTTAAAGAGAGAATCACACACAAAGAAGTGCATTAGAAAATTCGAGTAGGAGTGTTTGATTCTACAACACATGATGATGTACTTTCATGGTTTTCAATGTAGAATTGGAATAGCTACCTAGCTTGTTTGAAGGCATGAAGACAAAGGTGTACTAAGGCATGGGAAATTGGAGTTGAAGGTAAGTACAAGTGTGTGTGGAAATTTGAAGAAATTGAAGTGAGTTTAGTTGAAAATGTATGGTGATTCTGTGTAGTATAGTAGTTAGTTGAAAAAGACATGTATAATTTATGAGGATGTTGTTGGGGAAAAATTGAACATAAGTGGGGGAGGATGTAAGGATTTTTGTTTTCCCATAAAGAGAAAATGTGCTTTCCACGTGTACTATCTTGATCAAGGTGAAGGAAAATGGGATGAGTTGGTTGTGACTTAGGAACTTGAAATGGTGTATCCACACACGTTACAAGTTGCATTGCAATATGAGTGAGGTGCTCACTGAATTGAAACAAGTTGTGCATATGCTGCATAGCGATTTTTTCTAAGTTGTGATGAAAAAAGTGTCATTGTCTTGGTGGAGAAAATGGATGATAAAGATTAATGGAGAATACATCGTAGTCAAAGATGGAAGAGAGTGAATTTATAGGTTGGATAGGTCTGCGACATGATAAGGTTGTAGGTAGCAAGTGAGTCACTAGAAAGAATACCACAACAAGGAACACCTTAGTGGAAGTGTTTTGGGTTCCAACACTTGACGTGCATAACTTACTTGAGAATATGGGTGTGGGAGAGTCACCCACTAATGAGTGGTGTGGTAACAATTGAAGCATTGTGTTCAGTTATATAGTGTCTTATGGAAGCATTCAAGGTGAAACATAGTTTGCAGTGAAAATGATCCAAGGAGGGAGGACACTAACAAGATCTTCAGGAGAACTACTCCAATTTGAGGCCTACAAGAGGAAAAAATTAGTTTTTGTAAAGAAAGATTGCAATCAACATGTAGGTCCAAGTTTGCAAGTAGGACATATAGAAACACTTAATGACTACATGGATTTCCCCCTTACTTTTGAAGGTGGGAATGTGGTCCACTATGTTGCTAATTCCCAAAAGGTGGTGGGGGCACAAAACTCCTCCCTACAGGCAATTTCCTTCTGATTGTCTAATCAATTGAGTTAAATAGGATAATAAGGGCTTGGAAGTCTGAAATAGTTGTTTTAGTTGAATTCCATCTAGTTCTTAGTCAACTTAGTAATGTAGATTGGGGTTGTAAATATGGTTTGAAATGGGGCCTCTTTTATTATATCCTATCATAAGGAAGTATCTAGTGGAGTTCTTGTAATGTGGAAAGACATTGGAAATGTCAACCAAATAAGGTTTATGGCAGACAATTCAAGACATTAATCTATTACCCACATCCCAACAAATGATCAATAACTCTGTATTGTCAGAATCCATGCACCTAGTAATCCTAGAGACAAAGAAAGAGATGCATTCTAGGGTACAAATTAATATTGGAGAATCTTTGGCTCGAGGAAATTTTAACAATGCCTCCTATTCATGTGTTGCAAAAGGGGTTTTGAAGAATATTGAAAGAGAAATCTCCACCTACAATTTCAACTTCATATGTGCATTGGAGAGTAAGCTATGCAAATTGTTATTTGAACCTATATTTGAAGTATTTTTTTCTTAAGAATTAATGGAAACACCACATTTTTGTGAAGATAAAAATTGGATTAATCTTAGTGAATGGTTGCATATTATAAGAGGAAAGTGGGAGGATGTATTTACAATACAACTATATTTGGGTGGTGAAGCTTTTATGTGGTGTATTTACAATACAACTACATTCATTGGCTAAGGTTTGGAGTAGGACATTAACATTCCTTGGCTAAGGTTTGGAAATTTTTTATTGTAAGGGGCCAATTGTTGTTGCAACACATTTACTTTGCTTGTTTAGAATATATCAAGGATAGAAGTTCAAGGTAAAGTTTGAGGAACCATTTATATAGATGTACCAATACTCATGGATCTAAGGGATAATGCCATGGTTGATGGGGATACCCAAGGTTCAATTGGGCCATGGATAGTGAGTGGAGAAACCACTTGAAAGAAAGAAGGAAAGAGATATGTTCCATCAAAAGGGGGATATGTTGAAGAGGCTGGGAGAGGGTCAGATCAAGGGAAACAACTATTGATCTAAGAGGAGGGGCTTCCCTCTTGCTTGGAAGAGAGGTGATTTTCAAGCTAAGAGGCAGGTTTAGTGATTTGAATGCGAGGACCTCACAATTTATCAAGGCCTTGCGAGAAATCTAGCTCAACACCTTGGAGGCAAACTGAATGGTTGTATATTCCCACCTTTGCCTCCCATACTTGGATGAGTACATGGTCATATACCATGGATGCAAGAAGGTGGAATGTTGAAAATGTTCATGATTGGATTCTAGTTTCCCTAAACATTAGTTTTGAGGATGCATGTATTCCTATCCAAGAGGTTGGGGGAATGTTGGGAGAAAGAAGAGGAACCTCACTTATTTTAGAGAAAGGGGCAACAATACTCCCTATTGCAGGGGAATGATAGTATAAGAAGTAGATTTTACCAGATAGAGGGGGGATAAAAGTAGTCTTTGACCACTTCGAGAATGGGATCATCCTTTTTAAGTAGGACAAGGACTAAAATATCTTCAAGGGAGTTTTATATATTTCCATCAAGGACATGGACAATTCTGATGTGGACAATTTTGCATGGAGGCATTTCTCTTGGACCTCTTCATGAAATATTGTGAATCTATGGTGCATGTACAAATATGTGAGATGTGGGTTTATGATAATATTTTGAATTCTCCAATCACATTCTCCATTGACCTTGTGTAAACCATTCCATTTGGTGTTTGTTGCACTAAGTGTAAAGAACAATGTTGGAGAATTATAAGACGTAAGTTAGGTATGAGCTATTTGTTACCTCTTTATTCCCTTTTATTTTAATGGTATCCATATTTTGTATTGATCAAATGAGGAATTAACCTGGAACTGATGCCATTAGACACAAACTCAATCCTAAGGCCAACTAAGGAGAAAACACAACACACACTAATTAATCTAGGAGTCAAGCATGCAAACAAACCTTCTCACAAACAAGTGCTAGTTGGTGATGGAATCCAACATTGCATAATCGATCTGTGAAGGGGTTGAGTTTTGGCAGGTGGGAAATTTACGTTAACAACCTGCTTAATGAACTAATTCCCTGGTTCAAGTTACCTCACCGAGTAGTCGGAAACCCTCCAAGGATTCTGAGTGAGTCTAGCCAATGTCGATCCCAGGTACAACACCACCTTCCCTGTGATGTCACCTTGTGTAGGAAGTCTAAAATAGTATGGCCTATATGGTACCACCTACTATACAAAAGTAGAGGGGGGACAGTCGACAATCAACACCAAGAATAACAAAGCAGGGTTGATTACTTTGAGGACCCCAATGCGACCTCGTGATTGACCCTTGTGTTATAAGGGCTTCCCAAAGTCAATTGTATAGCAACTGGATTTCACTCCCTAACTCAAGGCTTTATGTTCGTTTAGTAGCTTTGGAAATTTATTCTCACAATCCTATTCCACAACTCTACACCTAATTTAATATGGGTTAGAAGAGCCCTATAAATATTGCTAGATATATTTTAATTAGCACTTGATTTTAGGTTGTTGTTAATCAAAGGAGTGGTCATGAAACTGATGGCATTTTGACTCGACTCTTTAAACCATGCAATAGGAAAATTAAATGCAAGAATTTCAACTTCGATGAAAACTATCTATGTGAAGGAGCAAGAGGTTTTAAGCAAAGAAATAATTTCTTGATATATTACTATGTGTGCAGTACTTCTAATGACAAAAAGTATGAGCTAATTATCCGAATAAATGGAATAAAAATGACCCAAATTTTAAAAATACCATGAAAATATCATAGTTCACTTAGTACACCTATAAAAAATTGAATCTGTTGTTCCAGAGTCTGTACTTAAGGCTTAGAAGTACAGTTTCTAGGCATCCGAAAGTGAGTAAAGGGTAGAGAAAGAAGAAATGTCAACCTTCGGCAAGGGAAACTAGGGATGATTTATGTGTTGGCATTGTCTAGCTTCCAACTGTTCCTGGATGTTTATATCCTGTTCAATCGTTGCCCATGAACGTTCGAGTTCAACTCGGGTAGTGGCTATTTTAAGAATAGAATCGAAAAGGTTTAAGGCAATATGTGTTTGATCTGATAATCCAGGTTCGATATTAGGCTGTCTTGATATAGGGATAGTCATGGAGGAATAGTAAAATAGGAAAACCTCAAGGGGAATTTAAGTGTTGTCTCAATTCGGTCGTATAAGAGAGATTTTATGGTTTCAGGAATGAAAAATGGGTGCAAATCAAAGGCTCTTTCCCGTAACTGGGTTATATTTTAATAAAATGGATGAGGTGGGAGAAAACATTAAGCTGTCTATCGAGTAAGGCTCCTATCAAGGGAGAATCTCACATATAAACAGAATAAGAAAAATATAAAGAAATAACCTGATGAAGCATAAAATATATAAAGAATTCTAAAAGTGTTGACTGGTCTTATACCTGCTGATAGCTGGTACAGAGGAAAAATAGTAAACAATATAGAAAACCAAAATTCATTCACTATAGTAGAGGTTGTACTAAATTATAGCGAAGCATTCATCAGATACAAATATGAAATGAAACGAAATATGAGATACAAGAAAACAAACTCATACCGCAGTCGTGACGGAATTGAGAATCTTCGGATTTGCTTTATATTAACTCTCAAAATGTAAAAACTCTATTACAATCGACACAAAAAGGTCCAGCCTCATGTCTTTCTTTCTATGGTATATTTATATAGTTTTACAATAAGATGGAATCTCAATCGTTGCAAAATTTTCATTTATGATAGGGAGGAGAGAAATCGTTCCATTTCTTCCTCTCTGTCTTTATTTGGTGCCAGAAGCTTGTCCTCGTGCATGCTCGATACAAGTGACACATCTTTCAACCAGCTGAGATATCAGCCTTGACGGTTCTGCTTGACAATTGGCTTCAAAAGAGTAACAATCTTGGGCTAATTGCGGTAACCTTTCTTCCATCTGTCTATCTATGATGTCTATGGCGCTCAATTGTACACTTGGTTTAATCATACATTTATCTATTTGGAATATGTCTACCATAGTCACTTGTGAGATCTTGGTCGAATCTCTTTCCTCTTTTTCCTTTAAATCAAGTGATATTTTCGCCATATTCATTTGAATCAATGTCTCGGCATTACCTTCGCTCTCAATGCCTAACAGATTACCATCTATAGAACTAAAAGCTTCTTCTAAGGATTTAATTACTCTCTTGGCTTGCAGCGTACCTTCTGAGATGTTGTGCTCCCATTCTTTTAATAGAATATTTCCTCTAGTCTGCTCCAAAATGGAAAACCTGGGAGCACTTCCCGATTCCCTGCTGTTTGTAGCTATCACAACCTCTTGAAAAGCAACCCGTGCTGCTCCAACTTCTCTTTCTCTAACAAATAAATTTTCCAAAACTTGACTAACTAGTAAGAAGTTGTCCCGAATCACCTCTACCTTGGAAAGTAAATTTCATTGGGTCATAGAAACTCTGCTCTGAATCTACATCGCCTAGGACTGGAACATCCTGATATTTATCAGCTTACTTTCAATGATTTCCACTATAGTCTGTAGCTGTCTGATCAAATCTTTTTGCTGGCCTGCTTGTATCTGACCATTCCAAACCACCAGCTCTGCTTGTTCGAGCTTAGTCTTGAGAAACTCTATCTCACTTTTATCGTCCAACCTTACTTGCTCTATCCCTACACTCGCCTGGTCCTTGGCAGCCTCCACTACTATGGCTAGTCTAGCTTCTAGGGTTTTGATGAGGCAATTTTTTCGTTTCAGCTGATTTTTCAAAACCCCGACTGAAAATTGATTCATTATGGCATATACCCCTAATGTCCCAGCTATTTCTGTCGTGAATTGTTCATTCTTCTTGTCCTTCTCATCAGTCAATACTTTGTATTTTTTGGCCGTCGATTCCCCTTCCTGATAGAATTCTCTCTTTACCACTACCTTTCTCTTCTTATCAAAGAAGAACTCATTTGGAGGGAGCTCTTCCACCCTTATAGGCCTCAATTCTTCATTTAAGA
This sequence comes from Picea sitchensis, assembly GCA_010110895.2. NCBI lineage: Eukaryota > Viridiplantae > Streptophyta > Pinopsida > Pinales > Pinaceae > Picea > Picea sitchensis. The sequence goes on from SNQJ01S0006374.1 coordinate 584,135, forward strand.
TCCACCCTGCATCAATATTTTCCTAAGTTGACTGCGAGGGAGTAACGGATGTGATAGGATCTTCGATTTGCTTCGCTGATTGCCCCGGAGTAGTAACCGGAGTCTGCTTCTTCAACGGGTCGGGAGTCTTTATCTCTTCTTTCAAACTCTTAGTTTTCTCTTCCCCATCCTGGTGTTTTTCTAGATCGGGAGTCGCATCTTTGGAGCCTTTGGCATCTTTTTGTTTCACCTCCGCTGTACTCAGATTCTCACCCCGTAATACTGTGGGAAGACAACTGCATCGATGTTCTTGGAATATCATAACATCAACCCTCTCTTCAGGTGTGAAGGTTTGTATCCGAGCTAAAATCTCGGCATAAGATCTTGCACCTCGGAAAATGTCATCCGAGGGTGAATTTTCATGTTCAAATCTCTTGAGTCCGCAACTGGCCAAATGATTACTCACAACCCTTTGCAGATTGTGCTTCTTGAATTCAATAAGGACCAATTTTAGGTCTTCCAGGGCTATTGCCTTAGTTTTATCATGCCCGAAATATAACAAAGAATATGAATTTAAATGAATAGGAAAAGGTGGCCATACCTTCTTTGAGTATCCCTTAAGCTCCTTGCTTATGCCACCGATTTCTGTTTGTCTAGCAACCTCACGACAAGCCAGCTTGTCGGGGATGAATAATGGCAATGCATGTGGGGGAACAGAAGCCCCAAAAACTCTGAGATATGAGAATTTGGCTTCTACATACCAGTCAGCTATACTGCTCAAATTCATTTCTATACTGTTCTATTTCCTGGGTGGTGGGTGGCCGAAAATAGTGACATGCAGAGGTACCATCACCCACTTGAAGATTTCATATACAAAATCTGTCACTTTGTTTTCCCACAATTTCGAATGATATACATGGATGGGCTCGGCCTCTGCTGGAGTCCAACTCCAGCTCATTAAGGGAAATGGTGTTAGAAAGCACACGACGTCCATAATGTATGCAGACAAAAAAAATGAAGAAATTTTTCTTCTCTCTTTCTACACCCGATACTCTGTAACCTGACTGGTCAAGCTATCAAATAGAATTTTCACCCAGTTGAAGGAACAGCCTTCGGCGACTTGATGTATTAGAGGCACCCATTAAAGAAAAAAATGTGAGGTGTCCTCTCTCCCATATAATCTACAGGTCATCATAGCTACATACTTGAACTGTGGTTCCAAGGAAACTATTGAATATATGCCATTACTGTCTGCCCTGAACTTCGCAGGGTGTGAAACCCAATCTCTTATTAAGCTAGACATAGTCTTTTCATACTGCACACATTCCTTCTGTTTGAAATTCTCCAAGAATTCGGCATCATATGTAAGGTCAGACACTGTGGGCAACTTGTACATAGCTTGCAAATGTTCAGGTCTGAAAGTCCTGATGGTGACCTTCTACTCATTGATGATGGTTCTAGTTGGTATGTCCACATGGTCTAATGCCCATCGGACCATATCATAGTAAGGGAACAGTCATGGCCTGGCCGCTACTTTATGCATTCCCGATTGAATGACGATCTTATATTTGGTGGTTATGTCGTCTTTTTCATTGTCGTTGGAATCATCAGAATAATCCACTAATTCGGCCTGCAGAACATCAGAAACAAACGACCAGTTCGGGACAGAGTCGACACTTCGAGGTGAAGTATCAGCGACATTGTCCGGACCTTTTCCTGAAACCTCAACGCTGGCTTTATATGCTTTTCACGGGGCCATGATGGGAGATCCTGCTTTAGCTCTTCTGCGATAAAAATATGTATACATACAGAAATTAGCTTGTTGAGAAAGTGTGGTCTGCGTAATATAGAAATGAATTTGTTATAACGAATAACAACTCTATATATTCAAAAACTCGGTACTTTTTAAAAATAGATCAGTCAAATCACGCTTAAAAATAAATTTAGCAATAAAAACCCAATATTTATTTGTCGATTCACCTTGTTTCTAATTAATGCCATAAATTTTGGCGGTTCAAAATGTCAGTGGGCGTAAGGAAGAATTAAGACTACCTCGTAAACTGTGCATGCATCAAATCACGAGAGATATTGGTTTAGATTAATTAATCCAGTTTTACCAAAGTTAATTAATCTTTCGGTATTCGTTGTATCGAGAATTTTTTCTTTAACCCTTTGAACCTCTAACACTCGAAATTGTGATGATTGACTTTGGTTAATAAAACGTAATTGTGATTAGGCATTTAATTAATTACGTAATTATTTATATCGCCATATCGCGACTCGGAGCTTCAAAGGTATAGTTTCTGGGAAGTTTTCATGCTAAGTTGTGAAACCACGAGATCGCGATGATACGTTTTAATTAAAAGGGAGGATAAACTTGGATTTAGTTTTTAATTAATTATGTTCATATCTTTATCGTGACTTCACGACTCGGGGCTTAGACAATGTAGCTTTTTAAAAGAGAACACGTCGAGTTGTGAATTTTCGACAAAACTTAACCATGGCTAAGCTTTTACCTTTAACCTTGACACGGGTTACTAAAATAAGAAATTCGTGGTTTTGATTATCGGGGTTACGACAATAAGACTTTTGGATTTAGTAAACGCCGAGACACAAAAACCCGATGATGTTTAACCGTGATTTAGGAAAATTTTACTCTTGTTACCGCCCTGGGTAAAATTTTAAAACGATTTCGCCGTTTCGTTGCTCGAGACTCGTGAACTATGTGATCTATCGCATCCAACATACGAAATCCCAAGATAGAACAAAGGGGAAATTTTTTTTTGACGAAAAGTAGAACTCGCTTCAAGAGTACAATAACTATCACCGCTCGCATGATAAGACTTCAGAGATTTTGAAACCACAAATGGAAAATATGAAAACCATATTTCGATTTCGAGCATTAAGACATGAAATTCGAGACGGGCTAGAAAAAACCAAGGAAGCTCCAACATAGGCTCCAACTAGGGATCTCTTTTTCTTGCAACACGAGAAGAACAGTAGACCATGTGTCGATATTGGGTAAATGGAGTCAATAGCTTCAAATAGGCGAAAAGGTTCCCGAGAACAGGGTATCGAAGGGGAAAGAGACTTCGTTTTTTACCTTTGAAAAGTTTTTCAAAATCAGATACTCTTTTTAAACTTGGTTGTAGTCCCTTTCACGACTCTCCCCTTCCCGTTACTAAATTTAGGTTTGTCTTAAGACAGTCAAAACAGTTCTAGGAGACCCAACAGATCTTGTGGCTATCAGCTTGCATCAAAAGAAGAAGATTATATGTTTTTAATCGGGAAGACCTGCCTGAACATGGGATGTAGATCGGGTTTTTAGAAAGAATTGTTTACCAGAGTAGAGTGATATTCATGTATAACATCCATACAGATATCTCAAATATTTCTTCACTGTCAGCGAGCCTGTTCAGTACCCCGGTGAAGTTATCTGGCCCCTTTTACTGAATTTCCTTTCACCACTTTGGAATATATTTGTGCATTTAAATGCTGAGAAGAGGGAAATCATTTCTGAATTCCCTTTCATCGTCTCTTGGACTATATGGGGGAAATCATTTCTAAATTTCCTTTCACCACCTATCTTATAATTTGCTTTTTTAGAGCGCGAAGATGGGGGCAATCAGTTTGTATTAGGGCTGATATCTGTGTAATATTTTGCATTATAGGTCTGTCAAATTACTTTGATTACTCAGTACCAACCTTCCCTTAACCTTCATAACACCTTCGTTCTCAAGGAAAAAAGGGAAAATAAATTTCTTAGGGAATTCTATTTGAGCAAGCCTCAATCCTCCGAAATTGTTGAAAAACCTAGGAAAGTTAGGATCACTTTAAGCGTCCCTTCGTTTAGCAGGGGATCGAGGAGTTGTGAAGACCCTCTTTCTTTCCACAATCTACTTTGAAGCTCACGAGGTTGAAATGAAATCTCTTATCCCTTCATATGCGAAACGGAAAGATGCCAACCTTGTAAAAGATAAACCCGGAGACAGAAAAGGGGTGACAGGTAGTGACTTACGGACTGGAAAACAGAAGTCAAAAATTCAAAACTGAATCTTGTAAATCTTTTTCGGGGGCGGTTTACTTTGACTGACTACTTTAACTTGAGTGAATCATTTAATTTGTTTTATTCTTTCATAAACGATTAAACAAGGAAACAACTATGTTATTTATTAGTTCGGACGATGTTGCTGTCTGAATGAGGTTACCTCGATTTTCTTTAATAGTCCTTTAGAACATGTCTTTTAGGAAATCTTATCTTTACCCTATCGTTTCATTTTCTTTGCACAATATCAAAAATCTTGGGTATCACCTGTTTAAGCCGATTTATTTCTAACATCAACTTTCGGTTTACTTCTCCTGTTAGTTTTGTATGCAGTTGGAATCTTGTAAGAGGCAAATACGAAGGTTATCGGGGCTTTCCAAAAGGTGTCAAAAATTCACGAAAGAATATCAACATAACCAAACGAAAAGGAATATATATATACACAAGTAAAAATTCTATATATGAATATATAAATCTTAAAATTAAATGAATATGAAATTTTATTTTATTTTTATTTAATTTTTTTTATTTTTTTTGGCGACTGTTTATGTCATATAATGCTTCAGATAATGCCCGTTGATAGGGGTGTTGAGGATTTCACCGTCTAGATTTTCCAGTATGAAAGAATTTTTTCCTTCTAGAGTCGAGACTCTGAATGGCCCATACCAGAGGTGATCGAATTTACCATGTTTCGCTGCTTCTTCCCTCCTTGCATCCCACCTTAGTACTAAATTACCTGGGAGGAAATCTCTTTCCTTTGCCCTACGATCAAATAGTGCCTTCATGTCGTCTTGATACTTCTGCATCTTTTCATCTACTTCGACCATGTGTTGTTGAACCTCGATTAAGTGGTTTATCCTCCTGGTGACATGATTAGGTTCCTCTTTTTGATCTTGCCACAATTTCATCACGGAGAGTGCTAAATTTATTGGTAACACCACATCTGTCCCATATACCATTTGAAAAGGAGACATGCCGATAGAATTTTTAGTGCCTATGCGATTTTCCCACAAAGCGTACTTTAAATGTACATGCCAAGAATTTTTTCTTTCATCCAACACTTTCTTAATTATATTGATCAGGCTCTTTTTATATGACTCAGTCAACCCATTTCCTTGGGGGTAGTACGCTGTAGAATGACCAAGGATGATATTATACTTTTGGTAGAAGCTGATCATAGCCATAGACTTGAAAGCCTGGGCATTATCTGTGACTATCTTTCGGGGGCAGCCAAATATTGACAGGATATTGTCTTCTAAGAAATCTATTACCTTCGAGTCAGTTTCCCTCTTAGTCTCAATAGCTTCCACCCATTTAGTAAAGTAGTCTATGGTAGTTAAGATCCACTTGTGTTGGGCGCTAGAATGCAGATTAATTTCTCCTATGAAATCTATCCCCCATTGTTGAAAAGGGGCTTCCGTTTTGACCGGAACTAAAGGTAGCGTTGGGAGTTTCTGTTTACCTACAAATAGCTGACAAGGGTTACATGCTCGGACTTTGGAATTAACATCTGAAAAGAGTTTTGGCCAGTAATACCCAGCCCTTATAATTTTGTAAGCTGTGTCCCTCCAAGCGTGATGTCCTCCACAAACTCCTTCATGAAATTCACTTATAACCCTTTTTGTTTCCGTTTCGACTAAGCATACCAATAAGAAATCGAGCGGATCTTTCCAATATAGTTGATTTTCAGCGATACAATATTTAACCGTGTTATCACTGAAATTTCGTCTCCACATGGCGACAAGAACTCCACATCATCAAAACAGCAATGAAGTCATTCACGACACTGAATTAAGTTCACAGCATTCCAGAAGGGTCAAAAACTATACAAAGTAACCAAAAATTGAAGGGCACTTTACAACAGCTTGATGTGCGCGCATATGCGCGGGACAAAAACGTGTTACTAGCGCATATGCGCCCGACGCGCGCCTGTCAACACAAAAACCTGCGCATCTGCTAATGCGGCGCATTAATTGCATAAGTTGGCCTCCCGACCACCTATGGACCGACCCCCAAGATGATTTGACTCTCGAATCAAAGTCGGCTCTGCAAATTCAGCGAATTAATGACTTAAGTGAACCCTAAACAGTTCTGTGTTTACACCGGAAGTTGGTTACGTGACTGCCTGGAAAAATGCTATAAATAGCCGTGAAGACTCATTGTTTTAGCAGAGAATTCAAAGCAGTGTTACGCTGTCCAGATGATTCATAGCTCAGTCTTTGACAAGCAATCCATCAGCGGCCTAACCCAGAGTTCTTTCATCACTCAGTTCAGTTCTATTCATTTTGTAAGGAAAGCATTGTGTTGAGGGCTCCGAAGGACCTTCCGCTGGAGGGAGAGGGAACCCCTATCTCTGTCTTCAGCGTGTGCTCTGGTTTCACTAATAGATCAAGCCTGGAACCATTGACGACTCCCTTGTCTCATGTTTGACGTTTTTGTTTATTTTCGAAGTGTTATTTTCTTTCAGTTGTTAGTTAGATTGTATTTAGTTTTGTTTTCTTTTAACCCCATGCTACCACAGATGTTCTGTCCTGATGAACCCAACAGGATATGCAGAGCGTTCTCCATTTTGCTCACCTGGTGACCGATTGAACGCGAACAAACCACATGAAGCTTTAAAGTCCTGGCTTTTGATGGTGATAGTTCCTTCGGGCATTTTAGAGTCAGTAGGTAGGATACTATGTTTCAGTACCATTCTGATAATGAAAAATTCTCCTCGATCTTAATTGTACTTGTTGGTTCATCTAGCTCGCTCATGTTCATATTTTCCTTGTATCCCTGCAGGCAGTTTATATCCAGAGCTCTGAGATTTGATTTAGCCAAAAGTTTGGCCAGGCCTTGTCCTTTTATTAATTTAGTAGGTTTGATTTCCAGTTCAAATTCTTGAATCTTGGCCAACCATCGTCCTCTTTTCCCGTCACTGTCTGGTTGTACCAAAATATCTTTCACAGAACTAGTTGGTACGTACACAATGATCTTGGAGTGCAACACATATGTTCTAAATGCCTTCAGTGCTTTTACCATGGCGTACACTTGTTTTTCTATTATATCGTATTTAAGTTCTGCGTCTCTGAGGCTCTTACTGAAAAAGGCGATAGGTTGTTCGAAACCCTCTTCGTTCTTTTGGAGGAGCACCGCAGCAATCGTGTGTTCGGAGGCAAATGAAAAAATAAGAAAGTCTTTCAGATAATCGGGACTTGCCAATACAAGTGCCTCGGCTATTACTTTCTTAATATGTGCGAACGAATCTTTGGATTCTGTTGTCCACTTTACTTCACTGTTCTTTTTCAGCATATCTGTGATCAATTTTACAATTTCAGCGAAATTCGGGACACATCTTCGTAAAAAAAATATTTTTCCTAAGAAAGATTGAATTTCTTTTACATTTCTGGGAATGTTTATAGTATATATTGCTTCAACCCTCTTAGAATCAATCTTAATTCCATACTTAGATACAATATGACCTAGTAATTTACCCTCTTTCATGGCGAAGTGTGATTTCTTGGGGTTTAAGGATAGACCAAACCTGCAACACTTTTTGAATGTCTGTTTAAGATGTACCAGATGTTCTTCGTCGGATTTGGAGAAGACTGTTAAATCATCGAGATAGATGACTACGAACTTATCCCTTTCTGCGATGAAATAAATGCCCATAGAACGTTGGAACGTGGCTCCTGCATTCATCAAACCGAAAGGCATCTTATCATACATGAACGTACCCCAAGGGGTAGTAAAATTTGGGTTTTCTTTATCTTGTTCATTCATGGAAATTTGATTATATCCAGAGAAACCGTCAATCATAGATATTTTATTCGCCCCAACTACCCTTTCTAGCACATGATCCATTTTAGGCAGTAGATAGTTGTCTTTAAGAGATGACTTATCTAAATTTCTGAAATCCATGCACAGTCTGATTTCTCCACTCTTTTTTGGGATCGGGAACAGATTTGCCACCCAGTCAGAATATCTCAGAGGTACTATAATTTTCGCCTCCAAAAGTTTCTTCACTTCTCCCTCGACCACGGGTAATAAAATAGGGTTGATCTGCCTAAGATTTTGTCTAAAAGGTTTGACCCTAGGTTTTAAAGGTATCTTGTGATCGATCACGGTAGTGTCGTAAGTTCTTAACTCATCATAAGACCAGGCGAAAACGTCCTTAAATTGTCTGAGCAGGTCCTTATATTTTTCTTTTATTTCAGGGGGGAGAAGTTTAGATATTTTAACCATCCTGGACTCTTCTTTGGTTCCTATGTCACAGTCCTCAACCTCTTCTGGTTGGGGTTGTAAGGTGGATTTTACAGGTATGTCGTTTTGATCAAACAGTTCTTCCAGAGGGATCAATCCTTTCAGAATCTGGTTGTTTTTTATTACCAGCATACGATGATTTGTGATTTTGTCTCGAAAAGCTTGAGGATCCTCCCCTTCTTTCATGATCCACATCTAGTCATTTTTATTTTCTTGGTCTGCATGAGTTTCAAAAAATTCACCTACTGCTTCGAGAAACTTCTTAATTTGTTCGTCATCCTCAAAAACCTGCCAGTGATGGATATTGTTTGGTATAGATGGTATGTGTCTTATCTCTATGTGATACTTCAATTTAAAGGTTGTAGGAGGCGAGAAAGTTGAAGTCGCTTTAGCTAATACATCAGCATGTAAGTTCTCTGCGCGTGGGATGAAGTGGACATTTACGGACGAGAAAAAAGTTTCCATCAGATCCCAGGCACAATTCCTGTATGATCTTAATCTGGGATGCTTGGCTTGGTACTGTCGATTTATTTGTTTGACTATTAACTCTACATCTTCGTATACCTCTAGGTTATTTATTTTTAGCTTCCTGGAAGCCTCTAATCCTAAGACCAATGCTTCATATTCACACACATTGTTAGTATAATCTATATCCCATTGCAGTCTGTAAGAAAAAGGAACAACGAACTTTCCTTCAGGAGCTACTAAAAGCACTCCTGCACTAGCCCCTTCACAAGATGAGGCACCGTCAAAAAACATTTTCCAGACACCGGTGCTACATAGATATTCTTTCATGTAACTTGACTCTTCTTGCTCTATATCATTTTCCTTTGGACAACCATCTAAATTGTCATCAAAAGATAAGATACAATTTCCTAAATCTTGATCTGCAATGTAAATAGGGAAATTGTTCGGATTTTGAGGGTCGCTTACTATATATTCTAACCTCGTCTCTCTGTACAATCGAGTAAATTGCCCACCAAACACAGGAATTTTGGCGAATGTCATATCCAGTTGAAGATAACCCCACAGCTTGGCTCCCCATGACCTAGACAACAGTAAGCCATACTTAGGGGGAATATCAACAATAACCACATCCATCAAGATACTCTTAACCGGGACTTGTGCCAGGGTAACTACTAAATCCTTTATCATTCCCATACACTTAACCCTTCTCGAGTCAAAAGAGTAAATATCTCCGTAAGGTATGGTGATCTGGAGACCCAATTTGTCCATAATAATTTTAGGCATCACGTTATGGGAGGCTCCAGAGTCTAACATACAATTATGTAGCAGTTGATCGTATACATTTAAAGTGATATAAAAGGGAGCAATAGTGTCTTTGGCCCCTTCAAAATGTGGACCAAAAGTGATGTTAGTTTTATCATCTTCCAGGTTTAAAACGTCAGACTGGCTTTTTATCTCTGAGACACCTATCACTTTGGTAATCTGCTTCTGATAAATTGGGTTTTTTGCTAATTCTACCAGAGGGATTGGTATCTTAATTTTATTTATCTTGTTTTCAAAACTGAAAACTCCACTCACCTTGTATGTTTCTTTAGTTGGGACTTCCGAATCCTTCCTTTCTGACTTATTCGTCTGGACCGCTTTATTACTCATGGTCTTGGTTGAAGACGTAATTTTATTAGTTGTCTCGGTTCCTTGTGTTTGGGTTTCAACTTTTCCCACTTCAGACTCTTGTGTGCTTACTACTTTCACTTTGTTGTTAGGTAATATGGTTTCTTCTCGAGTAGGCTCATAAGTTTGACCTCTTGGGAGAATTTTCTTAGGTTGAGTAGTTGAAATGGGCTTACTCTTAGATCTCAAGTTATACTTAGGTTGGACCTCGACCATTATCATTTCGGTTTCTTTTTGAGAGCCACTAAGGTCAGTATGATCTCTTTCTTCACCCTTAACCGACGGTTATTGAGTGTGTAGAGATTTTTCATAATCTTCTCTAGTCAGATACGGTTGTGTGCAGTCATCACTGAAGTTCATGACATCATTATCCGAATCTCTAAAATCTTGGAGATCATTCGCTCCTATAAAATTTTCGCTCTTTAGGGGAGCTTGTATTTTTTGATCTTCTTTTTTTATCTGTCTTTGCTGGTCCAGGGGGTTGGGGTTCCTCTTGAAATCCTTTTTGGTGAAATAATCAGCTTTGGCCTGTTCTAGCTCCATTCTGGATATTTTATTAGACAATTCCTTAATTACCCTCGCCATATCATCTACTTTGTCATCTGTGGATCTATTAGACCCTGACGAACCTGCTTGTTCTCTAAAGCATTTAGTTTCTCGGTTTCCCGTTTCTACTTTATCTTTA
>SNQJ01S0006374.1:594776-644489 GCA_010110895.2 Picea sitchensis
TGTGTGCAGTCATCACTGAAGTTCATGACATCATTATCCGAATCTCTAAAATCTTGGAGATCATTCGCTCCTATAAAATTTTCGCTCTTTAGGGGAGCTTGTATTTTTTGACCTTCTTTTTTTATCTGTCTTTGCTGGTCCAGGGGGTTGGGGTTCCTCTTGAAATCCTTTTTGGCGAAATAATCAGCTTTGGCCTGTTCTAGCTCCATTCTGGATATTTTATTAGACAATTCCTTAATTACCCTCGCCATATCATCTACTTTGTCATCTGTGGATCTATTAGACCCTGACGAACCTGCTTGTTCTCTAAAGCATTTAGTTTCTCGGTTTCCCGTTTCTACTTTATCTTTAAGCTTACCAAAATCCATCATATTCAACTCAATTTATATAGTGTCATCCTGCATTCGGTTTAGAGTGGCTCCCCTTCTTTCTCGCAAAAGGAGTGTAAAATCTGGTTCGAAAGCCCCTGCGAAAGTTACTTTGGCCGTGGGTTGGGATGGTTTAACCTCGGCTGGGATTTTGTTATACATCTTGTTGAATCTTTAAATAAACTCCATAACTGTTTCTGAATTCTTTTTTCTTAAAGACCCAAATTCAGTTAAATAATATAGGTGGTCCTTTCTTTCGCCCCATTGTCTAAGGAAAGCATCTTCCAAGGCGTCATAAGACAAGATAGATGTTGCAGGTAGACTCCGAAACCAAGTTCGGACTTGGCCTTCGAAGGTTTGGACAAGAAGACTCAAATACACATCCTCATGTTCGATACCTAGGATGTCTGTGAATTGATAAAATAAATTAATGTGTTCGGTTGCGGTCAGATCTCCTTCCCCAGTGAATTTTGGTGAATTTTTTATACAATTTTCAGGAAGGTCGTGCAGAGGAATGGGCAATACCAAGGGAGCATATCTTGCTGCCACTTTTGCAAACACTCTGGGAGGGGGGGCAGGCCCTTGTCCTCCAACTCCTCCTACATGAGATCCTCCCCCTCCTCCTCTGACAACCCCTCCACCTCCGGCGGATGCTATCGTTATCAGTGGAAAGTTGTAAAGGGGGTTTTGAAAGATTAAAAGTGAATCTTTACTTTCTTCGTGGGGTGGAAAATCCGAGGAAGATTGGTAAGGGATGTGAGGGCTTGTCTCTTAGGACTTGCAAGAGATGTAGTTATGGGAACCAATGGGTGTGGAAGCTGGATGTGTGAAGTATTCTTCGAGACTGGGTGGGGTCGCGAAATTCAACTGAAGATTCGATGATATATCGGTAGTATATAAATTTTCTGCAGGACTTTTTCCTTTATGTTCTGTAGGGGTTATCAGAGTAGTTTAGCTTCTAACTTTGGAGTAATTCAATGATATATCCTTAGTGTCGAAGAGAGGGTTGTGTGAAGATGAAGGTTCAGAATAACTTTTGGTCTTCAGCTGCGGGTATTTAGGCTGATAGACTGCAGGGGTCTTCTTGTGAGATCCTTTCATCTTCAAAATTTTCTCAGGGTCGGTAACGGGTGTGGTCTGTTTACCATTCGGGTTTTGTCTGGTATTCCTTTATCCGGATGCCAGCTTATTAGTCGTGGAGTCACCAAGTGAAACATTAGAAAGCCTTTAAAATATGTGCACTCTTTGTTCACTATCAAAGGGTGACACTTTCAACGAAATAAATGTCGTTTTCGCAGCGAAAACGATTTCGTAACTTCGGTCACTGGCAACGGCGCCAAAAAGATGTTGTTACAGAGTCCGTACTTAAGGCTTATAAGTACAGTGTCTAGGCATCTGAAAGTGAGTAAAGGGTAGAGAAAGAAGAAACGTCAACCTTCGGCAAGGGAAACTAGGGATGATTTTTGTGTTGGCGTTGTCTAGTTTCCAACCGTTCCTGAATGCTTATATCATGTTCAATCGTTGCCCATGAACGTTCGAGTTCAACTCGGGTAGTGGCTGTTTTAAGAATAGTATCGAAAAGGTTTAAGGAAATATGTGTTTGATCTGATAATCCGGGTTCGATATTAGGCTATCTTGATATAGGGACAATCATGGAGGAACAATACAATAGGAAAACCTCAAGGGGAATTTAAGTGTTGTCTCAATTCGGTCGTATAAGAGAGATTTTACGGTTTCAGGAATGAAAAATGGGTGCAAATCAAAGGCTCTTTCCCATAACTGGGTTATATTTTAATAAAATGGATGAGGTGGGAGAAAACATTAAGTTGTCTATCGAGTAAGGCTCCTATCAAGGGAGAACCTCACGTATAAACAAAAGAAGAAAAATATAAAGAAATAACCCGATGAAGCATAAAATATATAAAGAATTCTGAAAGTGTTGACTGGTCTTATACCTGTTGATAGCTGGTACAGAGGAAAAATAGTAAACAATATAGAAAACCAAAATTCATTCACTATAGTAGAGGTTGTACTAAATTATAGCGAAGCATTCATCAGATACAAATATGAAATGAAACGAAATATGAGATACAAGAAAACAAACTCATAACACAGTCGTGATGGAATTGAGAATCTTTGGATTTGCTTTATATTAACTCTCAAAATGTAAAACCTCTATTACAATTGCACAAAAAGGTACAGCCTCGTGTCTTTCTTTCTATGGTATATTTATATAGTTTTACAATAAGATGGAATCTCAATCGTTGCAAAATTTTCAGTTATGATAGGGAGGAGAGCAATCGTTCCATTTCTTCCTCTTTGTCTTTATTTGGTGCCAGAAGCTTGTCCTCGTGCATGCTCGGTACAGGTGACACATATTTCAACCAGCCGAGATATCAACCTTGACGGTTTTTCTTGACAATTGGCTTCAAAAGAGTAACAATCTCAGTCTAATTGCGATAACCTTTCTTCCATCTGTCTGTCTATGATGTCTATGGTGCTCAATTGTACACTTGGTTTAATCATACATTTATCTATTTGGACTATGTTTGCCATAGTCACTTGTGAGATCTCGGACGAATCTCTTTGCTCTTTTTCCTTTAAATCAAGTGAGATTTTTGCCATATTCATTTGAATCAATGTCTTAGCATTACCTTCGCTATCAATGCCTAACAGATTACCATCTATAGAACTAAAAGCTTCTTCTAATGATTTAGATACTCTCTTGGCTTGCAACTTACCTTATGAGATGTTGTGCTCCCATTCTTTTAATAGAATATTTCCTCTGGTCTTCACTGAAATGGGAAACCTGGGAGCACTTTTTGATTCCCTGTTGTTTGTAGCTATCACGGCCTCTTGAAAAGCAACCCGTGCTGCTCCAGCTTCTCTTTCTCTAACAGAAAATTTTTCCAAAACTTGACTAACCAGTAACCAGTTGTCCCGAATCACCTCTACCTTGGCGAGTAAATTTCATTGGGCCATAGAAACTCTGCTTCGAATCTCCATCTCCTGGGACTGAAACATCCCGATATTTATCACTTTACTTTCGGCGATTTCCACTCTAGTATGTAGCTGTCCGATCAAATCTTTTTGCTGGCCCGCTTGTATCTGACCATTCTGAACCACCAGCTCTGCTTGTTCAACCTTAGTCTTGAGTAGCTCTATCTCACTTTTATCGGCCAACCTTGCTTTCTCTATCCCTACACTCGCCTGGTCCTTGGTAGCCTCCGTTGTTGTGGCTAGTCTAGCTTCTAGGGTTTTAATGAGGCAGTTTTTTCATTTCAGCTGGTTTTTCAAAATCCCGACTGAAAATTTATTCGTTGTGGAATATTCCCCTAATGTCCCAGCTATTTCCATCACAAACTGTTCATTCTTCTTGTCCTTCCCATCAGTCAAAACTTTTTATTTTTTGGCTGTCGATTCCCCTTCCTGATAGAATTCTCTCTTTACCACTACCTTTCTCTTCTTATCAAAGAAGAACTCATTTGGAGGGAGCTCTTCCACCCTTATAGGCCTCAATTCTTCATTTAAGATCCACCCTGCGTCAATATTTCCCTTTGTTGACTGCAAGGGAGTAACGGATGCGATAGGATCTCTGATTTGCTTCATTGATTGCCCCAGAGTAGTAACCAGAGTCTGCTTCTTCGACGGGTCAGGAGTCTTTATCTCTTCTTTTAGACTCTTAGTTTGCTCTTCCCCATCCTGGTGTTTTTCTTGACTGGGAGTCGCATCTTTGGAGCCTTCGGCATCTTTTTGTTTCACCTCCGTTGTACTCAGCTTCTCACCCTGAAATACTATGGGAAGACAACTGCGTCGATGTTCTTGGAATCTCAGAACATCGGCCCTCTCTTCAGGTGCCAAGGTTTGTATCCGAGCTAAAATCTTGGCATAAGATCTTGTGCCTCGGAAAATGTCATCCGAGGGTGAATTTTCGTTTTCAAATCTCTTGAGTCCGCAACTGGCCAAATGATTACTCACGACCCTTTGCGGATCGTGCTTCTTGAATTCAATAAGGACCAATTTTAGGTCTTCCAAGGCTGCTTCCTTAGCTTTAGCATGCCCGAAATCTAACAAAGAATATGAATTTAAATGAGCAGGAAAAGGTGGCCATACCTTCTTTGAGTGTCCCTTAAGCTCCTTGCTTATGCCACCGATTATTGTTTGTCTAGCAACCTCACGACAAGCCAGCTTGTCGGGGATGAATAATGGCAATGCATGCAGGGGAACAGAAGCCCCAAAAACTATGAGATATGAGAATTCGGCTTCTACATACCAGTCAGCTATACTACTCAAATTCATCACTACACTGTCCGAGATCCTGGGTGGCGGGTGGCCGAAAATAGTGACATGCAGAGGTACCATCACCCAGTTGAAGATTTCATATATGAAATATGCCACTTTGTTTTCCCACAATTTCTAATGATAGACGTGGATGGGCTCGAACTCTGCTGGAGTCCAACTCCAGCTCATTAAGGGAAATGGTGTTAGAAAGCACACGGTGTCCATAATGTATGCAGACATAAAAAATGAAGAAATATTTCCGCTCTCTTTCTGCGTCCGATACTCTGTAACCCAATTGGTCAAGCTATCAGACAACATTTTCGCCCAGTCGAAGGAACAACCTTCGACGACTTGATGTATTAGAGGCACCCATTGAAGAAAGAAATGTGAGGTGTCCTCTCTCCCGTATAATCTGCAGGTCATCATAGCTACATACTTGAACTGTGGTTCCAAGGAATCTATTGAATATATGCCATTACTGTCTGCCCTGAACTTCGCAGGGTGTGAAACCCAATCTCTTATTAAGATAGACATAGTCTTGTCATACTTCACACATTCCTTATGTTTAAACTTCTCCAAGAATTTGGCATCATAGGTAAGGTCGGACACTGTGGGAAACTTGTACATAGCTTGCAGATGTTCAGGTCTGAAAGTCCTAATGGTGATCTTCTACTCATTGATGATAGTTCTGGTTGGTATGTCCACATGTTCTAATGCCCATCGGACCATATCATAGTAAGGGAGCAGTCGTGGCCTAGCCGCTACTTTATGCATTCTCGATTGAATGATGATCTTATATTTGGTGGTTATGTCATCTTTTTCATTGTCGCTGGAATCATCAGAATAATCCACTAATTCGGCCTGCAGAAAATCAGAAACGAACGACCAGTTCGGGACAGAGTCAACACTTCGAGGTGAAGTATCAGCGACATTGTCCAAACCTTGTCCTGAAACCTCAACGCTGTCTTTAGACGCTTTTCGCGGGGTCATGACGGGAGATCCTGCTTTAGCTCTTCTGCGATAAAAATACGTATACATACAGAAATTAGCTCGCTGAGAAAGTGTGCTCTGCGTAATATAGAAACGAATTTGTTATAATGAATAACAACTCTATATATTCAAAAACTTGGTACTTTTTAAGAACAGATCAGTCAAATCACGCTTAAAAATAAATTTAGCAATAAGAACCCAATCTTTATTTGTCGATTCGCCTTGTTTCTAATTAATGCCATAAATTTTGGTGGTTCGAAATGTCAGTGGGCGTAAGGAAGAATTAAGAATTCCTCGTAAACAATGCATGCATCAAATCACGGGAGATACTGGTTTAGATTAATTAATCCAGTTTTACCAAAGTTAATTAATCTTTCGGTATTCGTTGTATCGAGAATTTTTTCTTTAACCCTTTGAACCTCTAACACCCGAAATTGCGATGATTGACTTTGGTTAATAAAATGTGATTGTGATTAGGTGCTTAATTAATTATGTAATTATTTATATCGCCATATCACGACTTGAAGCTTTGAAGGTATAGTTTCCGGGAAGTTTGCATGTCGAGTTGTGAAACCGTGAGATCGCGATGATACATTTTAATTAAAAGGGAGGATAAACTCGGATTAAGTGTTTAATTAATTATGTTCATATCTTTATTGTGACTTCAAGACTCGAGGCTTAGACAATGTATCTTTTTAAAATAGAACACGCCGAGTTTCAAATTTCCGACAAAACTTAACCATGGTTAAGCTTTTACCTTTAACCTTGACACAGTTTACTAAAATAATAAATTCGTGGTTTCGACTATCGGGGTTATGACAATAAGACTTTTGTATTTAGGAAATGCCAAGACACGAAAACCCGATGATGTTTAACTATGATTTAGGAAAATTTTACTCTTGTTACTGCCCTGGGTAAAATTTTAAAATGATTTCTCCGTTTCGTTGCTCGGGACTCGTGAACTATGTGATCTATAGCATCCGACATATGAAATCCCAAGATAGAACAAAGGGGAAATTTTTTTTTGACGAAAAGTAGAACTCACTTCGAGAGTACAATAACTATCGCCGCTCACGTGATAAGACTTCAGAGATTTTGAAACCATAGATGGAAAATACGAAAACCATCTTTCGATTTCGAGCATTAAGACATGAAATTCGAGACAGGCTAGAAAAAACCAAGGCGGCTCCAACAGAATCAAATGTCATAATTTCTAACATACAAAACTTTTATGATTATAGAGACAACCATACACATCTTGAATACTCATAAGAATCATGGGGGCTTCGCCTTGTTTACCAATATCTTATCATGTTCATTCATAAAGGGGTTTTTTTAATTATGAAAAATAGAGTCAATATATTGTAGGTATTGGGAACCTTGTTAAAGGTAACCCAACCTTGGAGAGAGATCTAATATCACCTACATAACAACAATTGTGTTGTGAACATGTTCTTTAATCTTATCAATGAGGCAAGCATACCTATGTTCATGATGATAATAATGTTAATTACAATATGAAACCATAACATGTGTAACATGATACATTTGAATTTGGGTCATAATACCTCTATTAAATAAATGTTACTTATGGTTGAAATATGTGATGAATGGGTGTTACCTTGATGAGGGACCAAAACTATTATAATAAACAAATCCCACTAGAAAAGTGCTTTGAATATGTTTATAGCTAACCATTGATAATCCTATGTTTATGGTTCAAAAATAATGAAAAATAGTCATATTACATGTTCATTGGTATTCAACTAGATCTAGCTATGGTCATCATGACGTACAAATTATCCATAAGGTGACATTAGTGAGGGAATGTGCCATTGATTCTAGAAAGGCATTGTTGAAGGCATGAGGTGAAAATGTTAGCATGGGGATGGAAAATGAACATAAGGAAACAATGTTAATTAAGCACCATCGAAGGTAGGAGGAGAGCATTGAGAGGAAGGAAATTTCATGGAAATGAAGGTGACCTTATAGCTATAGTCTATAGGATGCAACTGCCAAATATAACATCTTAGGGAAGATAGCAAGGGAGTGCTAACTAGTCTCAACTAAGGAATGCCATATTGAATTCATACCTAATCAAGACAATGAACTAAAGGGAGATAATCAAAGATGAATGGATTGAGGAAATAGGTGGTCAATAAGAGAGTGAATGAGGAATATGGCAACCCCAAAACATTTATCCCGCTAGTTGCAACAATCAAGTATACCCAGTCTTATACTCCTCCAAGAATCACACCCTTGGAGATGAACTCCATCCTTATTTTATAGATGAATCCCTCAACTACCTCCATAATAAAATATTCAAGAAAAATTTGGACATCTTTCCTCATGTGAAGCATCTCTTATAAAAACACAAATCTAATATGGCTTCCTCTTATTGGGAAAAATTTTCCTTGAGAAGGTGAATGATTCCAAGTGTTTACATATGAACCTACAATGTCTTGCAAATAGAATCACATGGAGGAATTCCTCCCACGACAATAATTTTATTCAATAAAACCCTCCTCAAGGATATCCAGTGATCTCCTTTAGCTTTGTAATCTATGCTAGCTTCCACCTACATTGTCATTAAAAAATTTACTTATTGAGAGCACTTCTCATCTCAGCAAATCATGATCACTACATTCCAATAACTAGAACAATATATTAATCCACTCAAATGATTGACACTCCTTCCAAGGAAAAAATTTGATAAGTATGAGGGCACTAGAGTGACGAGCACAACCATCACATGAAGGGTGTTCTTCAAGCATCCAATACCACTCCATGGGATCTGGCATGCCTTCAAATATATGATTGTGCCTCAGAATGTGTAAGATGCACCCTCAATAAAAAAATATGCATGAAAATGTACCAATAAGGGCTCCAGAAAGGCAGAACTTTGCCACATGCACCACCATGCCTCAAAATATGCAATGATGCCTCAAAAGGTAATATTCAATGAGTAAGTTTTCATCAAAAGTGCAGCTATGTCTTCAAATATATACATCCTCCATGAACAAGCTGCTGAAAAAAGGTCTTCAAATAATGCAACAAGTTTTCATGCATCATGAGTGGTAACACCACCCATTAAATAAAGGAGAGTGACAAACTAGGAGGGGATTTCCTCTTTAGTTAGGAAAACTTGCAAAGGTGAATTAGAGGCCTAGAATCCCAAGAGGAAACTCTACTCTGTAAAATATACTAGGTGAGAAAATTATTAAGTTTGGGGTTCACGTCTTAAGAGTGATATGGAGAAGGAGGTTATGGACCAAGGGAGGGATAACATCTGAGGAGGTAGATGAGAGAATCAAAGACACTTGAGTGTAATCATGGTATTTACAATGAATATAATCATGAAGTCTACAACAAAAATGTGCAGGGGCAGAAAATTTATATACTAAATTGAAGCTTAGAACCTTTATCAAAATTGTGAGAGGGGTTATCAGTGGTAAAAGTAAGAACCATAGGATGAAATAGTAGTTACTTAATTTGGATAAACAAACATTGGATGAGGAATGGATGATCACAATTGACAAGATAATTATAGTAACAAAAACGAATGAGGAGAATGTCACAATCTATTTAAGGAATGGAAAATAAGCAACTGGTGAAAGATCTAGTGAATGGGACATGCATGCATGAAGGTGAAGTCATAGTTGAAGATGGATACAAAGACATAGTTGAGGAAAAAGATGAAGATAACAAAGAAAATAAGGAGAATTAATCCGTGAAGATATCTATGGAGGGATTCAATGTAAAGTGTGTTGCAAGAACAAGTTTCAACCTAAGACTATTCTCACAATGATGCCAATGTTAAAACTAGTGTTTTAACTACATTTAACAAAGGATTACCGATTTCAAAGAGACAAAGGATAAACATTACTGATTTTCATGACATATCCACAGGTTTGTCTAGATAGGGGCGCTCCTTTTCCTCTGTCGATGTCCAATCTAAATACTGGACCGAATATCGCCACTCCTCTGGACCAAATATCCCCACTCCTCTACCTCTGTCAAATGGGGTTTTGCTCCTTTGCGAACACGAATATGAATGGCGGCCAGGAATCTAAGGCCGAATATCTCCACTCCTCTACCTCTGTCAGATGGGGTTTTGTTGACGGGCGAAATTGACCGTTCGTCAACTAAGAGAGTGGAACCGGTCCGTAGTTGTCTAATAACCCAAGCCGTTTGGGATGAACCACCCTGACCGGTTTAGTGGCTCCGTTAGCCGATCTAAGGTCCTAAGAAACAAAAAGAAAAACTACTCTAAACTAACTAATCTAACTAAAACTAACAAACTAAACTAATCTAACTAAAACTAACTATTAAAACAAACTAAACTAATCTAACTAAAAAGAAATAAAACAAACTAATAAACTAAACTAACTATTCTATATACAATCTACTCACTACTACTATACTAACTCTAACTAATTAACTATCTAACTACTAAAGGAAATATAACTTATTCACAAAATGTACAATATCTACAATTTACAGATTTAAATAAAACCTGAAAAACTCATTAATAATTTGTCCTACGACAAAAAGAGATATTTTTTGTTGATTTTATAATTTTATGAACAGAAATAAAACAAAAACTAACTAAACTAAAAAAATAATATACTAATTCTAACTACAAATCTAACTAACATATATCTAACTAAACTACTAATATTATACTAACAAATTAATCAAAAATAAATTACGAACTGACCTGAAAAAATGCTCCAGATTTGTCCTGTGAATGATGGTTGTCTTAGTTGATCGGAGGGAGGAAACCCGCTTTGAATTGTCCAGGAGCTTCTCATAAATGATAGGCTGCAGTTCTCTTTAATATAATTATAGGACAAACAAGACATAAAAAATAACAACAATATTATAATTTATAAATCTTCACAATTAGATAAACATGTATGCAAAGACTTATACAAAATAATTCAATTCATGAAGAAGAGAAATTTGTAATTCATTAACTGAACAAAGTAATTGTTGTATTTTAAAGTAATGAAATAAATCAGATATGGATCACATTAATTAAATCATATCATTCTTCAAAAGACTATGATAGCTAAAGTAGTCTATAATCAATTGCAAACGACATGCATAAACTTGAAACAAAAGATTGATATTATGAAAGCGAAAGTTGTAGCAGAACATCAACTTTTGTCTCAGTTTGTATTAGGAATCCATAGCTTGGTTCTCCCAC
Source organism: Picea sitchensis (assembly GCA_010110895.2). NCBI lineage: Eukaryota > Viridiplantae > Streptophyta > Pinopsida > Pinales > Pinaceae > Picea > Picea sitchensis. Next base: position 605,628 of record SNQJ01S0006374.1, read on the forward strand.
AAGTGAGGATCATCCTTATTACAAAAATAATAAGTAATTAAAGAGATTCCACAGGGTAAAACCTCCCTGTGGAAGTTATCAAAACTGTTTACATAAAATATGGGAAGATATCCCAAGTTTAACTAAACTAGGAACCTAAAATAAAACTAAAACACACAAATATCTCCTAGACTGTCCAATATGTCCAATGCAATTCAGATGTACCTGAAAAGGGTAAAAAATGGACAAGTTAGAAGGATCCTTTATTAATAAAATGATAAAAATCTAATTCTATAGACTAGCTACAGAATCTTGCGATTCTGTAGCTGGTCTAAATAAGACACAGAATCAACATTAAAATCGATTGAAAATATTTTAAAGAATTAAATTCAATTAACATCCAATAGCTATTTGAAAACAAATCATTGAAATTAAAATTGTTATACCATTCGAAATCAAACAGGATCAAGATCAATCAAATGACTACAGAGATACCTGTACTCTGTTACATTTGTTACCACAAAGTCGGGTTAAAAGAGTCATAATCGAACAGTTATGAAATCGATATAATTAAAATAAATCGTCGGCAATTGTTATGTTGCCTCATAGACAGAAGACACGATCGAATCCAAACAAGATCATTTCCAAATCAACATAACTGTATAACAAACGATCCAGGCCATGATCGAATCAAATCATAACTGACTCGTGAATCAACTCAAATGAAATCATAACAGGATCAATCAGTTGGTAACAGAGTTCGTAAGAGATATCCGATCGTTTGTTATTGCAAAATGGGGTAGACAAAGTCATTCACGAAATCTTTTCTTGAATTCATTTTAAAACAACTATTACCCGAATTTCCTCATACGAATTTAACACAATGACATAAGTCGAACTGAGTTAACAAACTTGTTTGAGAACATAACTGTAAGCAAATCTATTTTTGATACGAATACAATTCATAAAATTGATCGAACTAACTGAAGATACAACAATCCAATCAAGAAAATCAAACAGCTGGGGTTTAACATAGTCGTCGTGGATCAAACCGTTCCATGATTTGGGCGTGAATATCATTTTCACATATTTAAATGAGAGCATTGTTTCGATAAAAACATAGTCATTCTTCCCAACTTGGAAACGTTCAGATTTAGAACATCATATGACACAACATATTAAAAGATCGTAACAACCAAACTCATGAAATCGTTTGAAAATCACAACATATAAACTAACCATAACGAAATCAAATCAAAACATGATCATATTCTAAATCTAGCATGAAAACTTCTTGTTCAGAGTAGATACAAAACAAATTCAATTGAAAGCAAACCATCAATTTCGTTAACTCAATCAGACAAACGAACAAATCAAATCCAATCGAAAACCAATCAAATCCGATAAAATCTATCAGTGGCTAAACTGGGAATGATCAAATCATGTATCCAAAATGAAATTTCATTTATTTTTAGCAAAGTGAAAAATATACAGGATGAACACATTATGACAGCCATTTCGAAATATAAACAGAGCTATTCGAAGACCCAATTCAAATCAGTGTATTAATCCTAGTCATTCACAAAACTCAAACGATATCAAGATTCATACCTGTATGACGAGCAGACGGCTTGATCATGACAATTTGGAGTTGACCACGACTATGGCCAATTCAACATTCTTGAAAGTGATGGAACCAGTGGTTCTCTGCTTCCTATCAGTTGCGTGGAGTTTATCTCTTTGGCTGGTCAATACTGCAACTTGATTTTCCAATGATTGGATTTTCGATTGAAGTAGGGGAACGTCGATGTAGTATCGTTCCAACCAAAAATCACATTGGTCATAGGACGTTTGTCTGGGTTTCGAGAGTGCAGGTGAGGGTTTGGTTATATTTCCGAGGGTTTCGTTAGGTAATTTGATCCCAGGGTATCTAGGATTATTCTTTAGGCAAGGGGGAAGATTGGAAACAAAATCATAAGGTGGCTTGGGGCATAAACCCTGTGAGTAAGGGTACTCACTGGCTAGGAAACGTTCTATTTCAGAGTCCAAATCCTCACTAAGGACTATGGGATTTTGCTCAGTGGTGGGTTTAGGTTTGTTCTTGGTCATTCTTGAAATAAGTCGAGCGTTCTTTTTACCCTTGGCATCAACAATAGGGTTTTCCTTGGCCTTTTTGCCTACGGGATTTTTAATAACCTCAGCCTTCTCAGTTATAACGTATGGTAAGTCAATGTCAGGGTCGACCGAGGGTTTGGGAGGAGGAAGTAGGACATGGAAGGGCACGGGTGGCTCGACCTTGGTTTCATTAACCACGGGCTTGTCAACCTAGATAGGGTTTGTATCATCAAAACCATTCCGAGCGATAAAAGCTCGCCAGCTATCACCATGGAGACTTAAATGATGAACAATGATAAGTTTAATAATTCCATGGTGGAACAGGCTACTGTCGACCTTCTCCCTTTTAAACCTTTTTGACATTTTGTACAGGCTGCGTTGGAAATAGAAAGGCATGTTCAACGGGCATCCCATAAAATTCATTAACAAATGCAGGTGGTAAAGAAAAACAAGTCCATATCGACCTTCACAGGTCACAAATTGTTTGACCACCATCAAAGTATCATGCCATCGTGGTTTAAGCACAGAGATGGGCATACCTCTGTCACAAGATGTGACCTTTCGCGAGACGAGCAATAGTGTCCATGGTACCTCCTTGACCTTAGAATTTTTGAACCAACGTTGTCCCGAGGATGGTAACCCTGTAGTAGAACTAATGAAATCCTCACTGATTTCCAATTGGATGTCACCCACCTTGGTTCTACAGCCATCAAAAGTCAGGGTGAACTGTTGAGCCACAAATAAGTTAAAACCCTCAAATCTCTACACGAAGGTGAGCCAGCCGTTATCCTCTAAGTCTTTCAGGGCATTGACAAATAGTAGGAAGGCTTGGCTACCGTTCGGCTCGATTCGCACCACCGGTGCCATGGAACCGAGCACACGGTGAATGAGCCAGGGTTTGGATCATAGCACACACAAGAGAAAAGTGCACGAAGGGTTACCCGAGCGAGCAGAGGAAAAACAGGGATAAGGGATAGACATTAATGTCATCGTGCGAAGGTGGTGGAGCTTATCTCTGCCATGCATAATAGTTATTGCCAAGGTACAACCACTGGCTTATAGCTGTTCTACCCATTATAGTATAGTTCAACAATCATGTCACTTGGCTGACCAATGAAATGGTAAGTGCATAAAACAACGCGCTCAATCAACGTTATGCCATAGTTTTAAACACCCAACATACAAATCGAAACAAATACCAAATGTTTAACCATGCACCAATGTATTGTAACAACTCATATCAAGAGTTTAAGCGAGGTGCCAATGGATCTTCATATAATCAACATACCAATAGTTTTGAAAACAAGAACATAGGTATCATATTAAAAAATATGTATGAAGGATTTAACCATAATACCTATGTATTTTCATGAAACCAATGGTCAAGTGGATCAACTCAAAGAACAAATAAATCCAATCGCCAATGAATCGCAAACTTAATCACTCATTAAACAAAACTACATGACCAATCAAAGAATGCCAAATGAGTGCAGATCAAAAGAGTTTTGCAAATTGTACAATGATAAGTGAAATGTAAGCGCAATGGGCATATCAAAAAGAAGGATAACGACAGTTCAAATAATGATTTTAATGCGACTACGAAAGACCAAGTTTTCACGCTTACAGTCGTGAAAACAACAACGAAGGTAAATGTGCAAATGTCGCAAAAAATAAAAGTGTCGTTTATTTGAAAATTGCGACGAAAAATTGATGTTTGCAAAACATTGGTGTAGGCAGCTTATAAGACAGTGAAAAAATGTGAATTGGCTGCCAACAATGGCTACACACTGGTAGAAGCAGTTATCTCTTCCAAAAGGGACAAATTCAGATTAGGACAGCAAAGATAATTCCAACTCAAAAACAACAACCAGAAAATCGTATAAACATCATCATTAACCAACTATTCCAGCAGTGTTTCAAAAAGATGAAAACTGATAACAGTCTTAAGACTAGCAAGTCACGATTCTAAAGATAAAATCTCCAATACTATTGACAGAGCCACTGCTTCCAACAGGCATCCATATCCTTGACAGGGTTTCCATTTAACCCACTCTGACATCTGTATCCTGCCAAGAAGTTCTAGATCAGAATAAAGGACAAATTAAAGAGGGTTTTTTTTAATTATTGTTATAAATTTTCATATACCCGACATTGCTTCGCTGCCAGCGGGCCTGTTCAGTACCCCGGTGAAGTTGTCTTGGTTCCATGCATGCATTTACCCACTGCCAGCAGACCTATTCAGCATCCCAGCGGGTTTACAAGCACTTCCCACAACTCTTATTAATAATTTATTTTGTTTTTTCTTTTCATAGATCTGTAGTTGAGCGGGGTGACGCTGAAAATCATGATATTTTAACATATTTTTTCAGACCTCATCAGAATTTTTTAGAACTGTCCTTTATTTAGATCTAGAGATGTTTTATTTACAAAAACAACTTCCTAAGGCAGGGAGACATCTTCCGAGTCATTCCTTTACGGAATAGGGACAGCGTAAAAAGATAATGGATGATCATGACAAGCTTTACTCAGAGATCAAAATCAGTCATCTTCTTTCGAACAACAGACTTTTCCAACATAGATATAAATTTCAGAAATATGCCATTGATGTTTATACAAATTTAGAAGTTGTTTTAGTGAAGAAATTTTCTATTGTCTTGGTCTGAATAGCTCAGTGTACAAGTATGTGTATTTCCAAAAACACAAACTGATAAATTCAAAGAAAAATAAAAAAACAAACGAAAAAGCAAACAAAAGAAAAATATGTACATAATATACAAGGGTAGTCATCAAGCGAAGTATCTTTTCAGGGCTTGGTCATTCACTGGGTAAGTGTCAGGCTTCCCTTCAAGATTTTGCAATCGAAAAGAACTGGGACCCAACTTTTCAGCAATTACAAACGATCCAAGCCACAAATTTTGAAATTTTGTGTGCTCACCCTTTCCTTCGTGTGGTTTGTCCCACTTCAGGATGAGATCACCTACTTCAAAATTCCTATCAGAAGTAGAATTAGAATCGAACCAGATTTTAACCAATTGTTGATGTTGATCTAACTTGAGTTTGGCTTGGGCCCTTACCTCTTCTAGCTTCATCAAAGCGTTAATTCAGTTTTCCAAAGGGGGGCAATCTTCTTCTTGGACTTTCTGTGACAACTGAAGTGAAGGAAGAAGAATGTGAGGTGGCAGAATTGCTTCTTTGCCATACACGAGAAAAAAGGGGGAGTTACCTATAGAGGATTTTGGTGTTACCCTATCAGCCCACAACGTGTTTAGCAGTGCATTGTGCCAGTTTTTGTGATTTTCAACCACCGTTCTCTTGATTATTTTGATCAAGTTCTTGTTTGTGGATTATGCCAATCCGTTTCCCTGAGGGTAATAGCTAGCAGAATACTTTAGCTTAATTCCTTTTTCCAAAGCGAATTCGCTCATCTCAAGAGAGGAAAAGTAAGAAGCATTGTCGAAAACTAAACAGTCAGGGATACCGAAACGAGTGATAATATTCGAATTTAGAAAGGCAATTACCTGACTGGTGTTGACAGTTCTTAGCGCAATAGCTTCAGACCATCGGGTAAAGTAATCTATGGCTGTCACAATAAACTTGTGTTGTTGCGAGGATGGAGGGTTGATTGGACCTATGATATCAAGGCCCCACTGCTGAAAAGGAGAATCTACTGAAACGGGCTGCAAAGGAAAGGTTGGTTTTTGTAACCGCCCTGATGCTTTCTGATAGATTATACATTTACGACACAAGGCATGAGCATCTCTAAAAAGTGTGGGCCAGTAATAACCGGCTCTTAGAACCTTATGAGCAGTGGTGTCACCACCGAAATGGCCACCAACTTCTCCTGCATGCAACTCGAGCAAGACTTTTTCTGCTTCATCCTTTTCAAGACAGCGCATCAATACGCTGTCAAAATTCTGACGAAACAGAACACCATTAACCAGATGAAAGGGGGCATATTTTAATCTCAACGCTCTTATTTTAGCAGGATCCAGGTGGCGGGGGGATGACCCACGTTCAAGACAGAATCTTATATCATCATACCAAGGACTGACAGGGTTTTGCGCGCAACAGATTAGACTTTGATCGTGTTGTCCTAGGTTTGACGTATCGCTTTCTTCTTGTTGTCCTACTGCTGAATCAACAAATAACTTACATAACCCTTGGCCTCTCACTATCTGAGCTAGGGTGATTTCTAAGTCAAACTCCTGCAAGGAGGTGACCCAGTTAGCCCTCTTTTCACCTAGCTCCTTTTGTACTAACAGGTTCCTCACGGCTGGGTAGGGGACAATGAATTTCATCCTTGACTTCAAAAGATAGGACCAAAAGTGCTTAATTGCTTTGAAAACAACGTAGTCTTACCGATCTACCGCTGGGTAATTAAGTTCAGTGCCTTTGAAAGAAGAGCTCAAAAAGGAAATGGGTACTTCGGTGTTTTCGACATTCTTTTGGGTTAGGACGGCGGCATAGGAATGGTCAGAGGAAAAAGTGTAGAGTGTAAAGTCTTGAGAAAAATCTAGGCTCATGAGAGACGGAGCGTCTATTATGGCCTTATTTATTGCATTAAAAGCTTGATTTTCTAGGGGTCCCCAGTGATATTGGGTGTCTTTCTTAATCAAATTCTGTAAAGGCCTGACCATTTCGGAGAAACTGGGGACAAATCTTCTCACGAAGTTAATCTTGCCTAAGAAAGACTGCATAGATTTTTTGGATGTAGGAGGGGGGAGTCTCACGATGAATTGAGTCCTTTCGGGGTCAATAATCATCCCTTCACTACACACAATGAATCCCAAGAGTTTACCCTGTTCTACTGCAAAGATGGATTTTTTTGGATTCAAGGAGATGTCGTATTTGCGACATCACAGTAGGATGGCTCATAAGTGAGCTAGATGATCGTTTTTGTTTTTAGAAAATATAGTCACATCATCTAAGTAGACTACGATGGACTGATTGATTAAGCCTCGGAAAGCAATGTCCATTGCTCTCTAAAAAGTGGCACCAGAATTAATCAATCCAAAGGGCATTTTACGATAAGCATAAGTGACCCACGGAGTACGGAAGGTAGTTTTAAGTTGGTCTGGTGGAGACATCAGGACTTGGTTGTATCCTAAGAAACCATCCAGTAAGGATAGCCTCTCAGAACCAGATACCTGTTGAAGGATCTGTTCCATGGGCAGGACAGGATAGTTGTCTTTATCAGACGCTCTATTAAGGTTTTGAAAATCAACGCAGAGTCAAATTTCCCCACTTTTCTTCCAGACTGGGACAAGGTTAGAAACCCATTGAGTGTGCCTAACAGGAAAAATTATCTTAGCATTTAGGAGCTTATTCAAATTTTTTTGAACGATCGGTTCGAGCTTGGGGTGCATTTTCCTTAGTTTTTGTTGAAAGGGTAAGGTTTGGGGCTTCGTCAGGATGACATGCTGTATGATGTTAGGGTCAAAAGTTTTAAGGTCATCATACGTCCATGCAAAGACATCTTTGAATTCTTTGAACAATTTAATAAATGCATATTTTTCTTGTTGAGAACATCCCAACCCTAGATTAATGCACTGAGGATTTTCATTAATTCCTAAGTTTACTTTTTCATAAGATAACGAGGAACTATTGGTTTTACAGTTGACCGTCTTTTTAAATTTATCTTGAAAATCATAAAACTTCTCTAATCTAATTACGGATTTGGGGATCGAGTTTACCATATCCGATGAAGATTCAAGAGTTATTGGATCTGGTATTACCATGAAATCGCGCAAGTTGTCGTTGTGCGTGTGTTCGTCTATTACCGCGCCTTGAAAGGTTTCTTCCATGTGCAGAAATCTAATAATCTGTTGATCGTCGTCAAATACTCTCCAGTTCGTGATGTTGTTAGGAACAAATGGCCGAAATAGCAGCTCAACAGAGAATGCATTTGGGGACAAGCCTTCTGCAGGAAGAAGTTTAGAAGCTACATTAGCTAATAAATCTGCTTCAGAGTTATTCAATCTGGGAATAGAATTTATATTGAAAGCGGAAAATTTATTCATTAAATTCCATACCTCAGACTGGTAGCTTTTGAGATGCGGAGACAGATAGTGGATAGAATCTCTTACCTATCTAACCACTATTTCAGAGTCGCCAAAGACGGTTAAATTTTGAATGTTCAAATCCAAAGCTTTTCTGAGACCTTGCAGTAAAGCCTCATATTCTGCAGTATTGTTAGTACATTCAAATTCCAACCTACATGCCATCAATTTTTTATTACCTGCCGGATCGATAATGACGCAGCCTGCGCCAGCTCCTTCTTTGGACTTTGACCCGTCGAAATAAAGAGACCAAATTTGATTTCCATCGAGTACATGAGACCGTTGCATGGAAGTTGTTGGCTGCATATATGCTACAATCTCGGACTATTGTTCTGGATTGGTGATAGGTGAAGCCTCTGCTATGAAATTTCCGAAGAAGGTGTCCATCCCTTGTACTTCATGTGAATCAGAAAAAAGTGTATACGATTCGTTGGGATCATTTAAATCTGTGACCGTGAACTTAAGGTAGTGCTCATGATTTACTTTTATTCTATTAGGCTTGCCATTTTTTGGAAGCCATAGATGAGACCAATCTGTCACGAAATATCCATGTAGCTGCTCCGACCAGTCCCTGCTTAAAAATAGACCATACACTTCTGGAATATCGACAACAATTATATCAATAACTTGATGAACCTTGAGGTTAGACGATAACGTAATAAGCACATTCTTTAGTTCGCCTATAACTTTAACATTTGTCCGATCAATTTGTATGATTTTTAAAGTCGAGGGTTCAACTTCTGTGTTAATATTCTGGCAAATAGACCAAGGCATCACATTGGATGATGCCCTTGAGTCTACCATATAATTGTGCACGTTTCTATTAAAGATCTCGAAAGTTAATAGGAATGGAGGTACATTTTTGCGAATACTAAGAGTAGTAGCTTGTGGCTTTTTACTCGCAGTTTCTAAAGCTATTTTATCTACATTATTTACATTATTTACATTACTTACARGAAGGCTTCCTTTATCTTGAGGATCAGGATTTTTTTTAGTGGAAGTCTTCTGGGGAGCTTTGTTTTGCACAACCTTGTTACCATTAGAATTACCATTTTTTCCATTTTCTGAGATATTTTGCAACATTTTTTGTAACAAAAATGGAAACTTCAATAACTCATAAATAGAAATGTTAGCCCTTAACTTTTTAAGATCTTCAACTACATCATAATMTAAGTTGGGGTTCACATTACTCTGTTTAGTCTCAACTGATTTAGATTGCTTTGGAGGCGAAGTTGTAGTATTTTCGGTAGAAGGTTTGTTTGTTGTCTTACTCCTAGTGTTATAAGGATGTACTGTCTCGAAGTTAGCTTGAAAGATGCTATCCGAGAAGTGTCCAAAAATGTTTGGAGAAGACTCTTCTTCTTGAACTGTTTCTTGTTCAACTACCTTCTCAGGAATCTCAGGAGGCATCAAGTTATCTTGGGCTTCTAGAATTGTTTGAAGGGCACATTGCAGACTTTCTAGATTTAGGCCTTCGGTGGTTGGGTTAGGTCGGTTGGTAGAAAAAGGCTTCCAGAACGGGGGTTTGTAAGGCCCTTTGCTTGAAGAAGCTTCTTCGGTCGACCTTTTCAAGTCTATAACTTGATTTGACAGTTTTTGAACAACTTTAGTTAAGTTTTCTAAATTAGAGTTTTTACGTTGTGTTTTACTTTGAGTGGGTCTGGGGAGGATTTCGATCTTCTTTTTGGAAGAAGCACTAGTCTTAGTTTCATTTCTATTAGAGTCTTTAAGACTAAGTATGTCTTTTTCAATCTGGCTGGCCTCCTCGAAGGCCTCTAACAATGTGGCTTTTTTAGATCGTTTAACCCAAATAGTTATACTTTGATGCAAAGCTTTAGAGTAGTATGCTATTATAAGACTCTCGGCAGGCATAGAATCCACAGGGATTCAGTTTTTGAGTGTTAGGAATCTTTGACTAAAGTCTTTAACTTTTTCTTTCGGGTTCATTTTTAAGCTAGAAAGATCCATGACTAGGACTTCCAGAGGTTTACCATCTCCAAACTTTTCCAAAAAGCATGACTCGAACTTCTCCCAAGACACGATGGTATGGGGTTGTTGGGAAAAGTACCATGTGGATGCATTACCCTCGAAAGTATACGGGAACAACCTACAGACTACATCTTCATGTTCAACATTGCGGAGTCTTATGGCTAACATAAACTTTTTAATGTGATCTTCAGCGATCTGTTTCGAGTCAGGATCAAACTTGGGAAACCATTTCTCCAGGTGTTTAGTTAGAGGATGTTGAGCTCCAGGTACAGCTACGACATCTTGGTCAAGACAGGGTCTAGCAGGGTTGTTCTGATTTTCCATTGGTGTAGTGGGTGTGGAAGGATGAGAAGGGGAATTGCCTTTGTCAGAGGAATCTCCTCCAGAAGAGAAAGGAGATGATGGAGGTGGTGAAGGGGGTATCCCAGATCCTCCTACAACAGGATTTAAGATTGGATCTATAGGATTCACAGTGAGGCTAGTGTCTCCTAATAGTTCTCTGATATTGGAGAAATCCAAAGGTTGGCCCCATGGACGATTAGGTTGCCTCAAACAGGCTAAGGCACTATGTGTTTTAATAAGATATTGATGGACAATCTCTTGTATGTCACCACCTGTAGGATTAGGGGTTGCTGGCTCAACTGTGATCTGTGGATCGTCGGTTGAAGTGGTTGTTGTTTGAGGGGGAATATTATCATTTGAATGGCTTCTAGTCACTATAGGTGAGCGATTAGATGGTGGAGGAGTCTTGTGACCGCCTCGTGCCATTAATTAAATTCAGGCCCTCCTTCTAGCGCCATTTTTTGACGAGCGAAATTGACCGTTCGTCAACTGAGAGAGTGGAACCGGTCCGGGGTTGTCTAATAACCCAAGCCGTTTGGGATGAACCACCCTGACGGGTTTAGCGGCTCCATTATCCGATCTAAGGTCCTAAGAAACAAAAAGAAAAAACTACTCTAAACTAACTAATCTAACTAAAACTAAAAAACTAAACTAATCTAACTAAAACTAACTATTAAAACAAACTAAACTAATCTAACTAAAAAGAAATAAAACAAACTAATAAACTAAACTAACTATTCTATATACAATCTACTAACTACTACTATACTAACTATAACTAATTAACTATCTAACTACTAAAGGAAATATAACTTATTCACAAAATGTACAATATCTACAATTTACAGATTTAAATAAAACCTGAAAAACTCATTAATATTCTGTCCTACGACAGAAAGAGATATTTTTTGTTGATTTTATAATTTTATGAACATAAATAAAACAAAAACTAACTAAACTAAACAAATAATATACTAATTCTAACTACAAATCTAACTAACATATATCTAACTAAACTACTAATATTATACTAACAAATTAATCAAAAATAAATTATGAACTGACCTGAAAAAATGCTCCAGATTTGTCCTGTGAATGATGGTTTTCTTAGCTGATCGGAGGGAGGAAACCTGCTCTGAATTGTCCAGGAGCTTCTCGTAAACGATAGGCTACAGTGCTCTTTAATATAATTACAGGACAAACAAGACATAACAAATAACAACAATCTTATAATTTATAAATCTTCACAATTAGATAAACCTGTATGCAAAGACTTATACAAAATAATTCAATTGATGAAGAAGAGAAATCTGTCATTCATTAACTGAACAAAGTAATTGTTGTATTTTAAAGTAAATAAATAAATCAGATATGGATCACATTAATTAAATCATATCATTCTGCAAAAGATTATGATAGCTAAAGTAGTCTATAATCAACTGCAAATGACATGCATAACCTTGAAACAAAAGATTGATATTATGAAAGCGAAAGTTGTAGCAGAACATCAACTTCTGTCTCAGTTTGTATTAGGAATCCATAGTCTGGTTCTCCCACAAGTGAGGATCATCCTTATTACAAAAATAATAAGTATTTAAAGAGCTTCCACAGGGTAAAACCTCCCTGTGGAAGTTATCAAAACTGTTTACATAAAATATGGGAAGATATCCCAAGTTTAACTAAACTAGGAACCTAAAATAAAACTAAAACACACAAATATCTCCTAGACTGTCCAATATGTCCAATGCAATTTGGATGTACCTAAAAAGGGTAAAAAATGGACAAGTTAGAAGGATCCTTTATTAATAAAATGATAAAAATCTAATTCTATAGACTAGCTACAGAATCTTGCGATTCTGTAGCTGGTCTAAATAAGACACAGAATCAACATTAAAATCTATTGAAAATATTTTAAAGAATTAAATTCAATTAACATCCAATAGCTATTTGAAAACGAATCATTGAAATTAAAATTGTTACACCATTCGAAATCAAACAGGATCAAGATCAATCAAATGACTACACAGATACGTGTACTCTGTTTCGTTTGTTACCACAAAGTCAGGTTAACAGAGTCATAATCGAATAGTTATGAAATCGTTTCATATCAACTTGAAATCGATATAATTAAAATAAATCACAGGCAATTGTTATGCTGCCTCATAGACAGAAGACACGATCGAATCCAAACAAGATCATTTACAAATCGACATAACTGTATAACAAACGATCCAGGCCATGAGCGAATCAAATCATAACTGACTCGTGAATCAACTCAAATGAAATCATAATAGGATCAATCAGTTGGTAACAGAGTTCGTAAGAGATATCCGATCGTTTGTTATTGCAAAATGGGGCAGACAAAGTCATTCATGAAATCTTTTCTTGAATTCATTTTAAAACAACTATTACCCAAATTTCCTCATACAAATTTAACAGAATGACATAAGTCGAACTGAGTTAACAAACTCGTTTGAGAACAGAACTGTAAGCAAATCTATTTTTGATACGAATACAATTCATAAAATCGATCAAACTAACTGAAGATACAACAATCCAATCAAGTGAATCAAATAGCTGGGGTTTAACATAGTCGTCGTGGATCAAACCATTCCATGATTCAGGCGTGAATATCATTTTCACAGATTTAAATGAGAGCATTGTTTCCATAAAAATAGAGTCATTCTTCCCGACTTGGAAATGATCAGATTTAGAACATCATATGACACAGCATATTAAAAGATCGTAACAACCAAACTCATGAAATAGTTTGACAATAACAGCATATAAATTAACCATAACGAAATCAAATCAAAACATGATCGTATTCTAAATCTAGCATGAAAACTTCTTGTTCAGAGTAGATACAAAACAAATTCAATTGAAAGAAAACCATCAATTTCGTTAACTCAATCTGACAAATGAACAAATCAAATCCAATCGAAAACCAATCAAATCCGATAAAATCTATCAGTGGATAAACTGGGAATGATCAAATCATGTATCCAAAATGAAATTTCATTTACTTTTAGCAAAGCGAAAAATATACAGGATGAACACATTATGACAACCATTTCGAAATATAAACAGAGTTATTCGAAGACCCAATTCAAATTAGTATATTAATCCTGGTCATTCACAAAACTCAAACGATATCAAGATTCATACCTGTATGATGAGCAGATGGCTTGATCATGACAATTTGGAGTTGACCACGGTTGTGGCCGATTAAACATTCTTGAAAGTGATGGAACCAGTGGTTCTCTGCTTCCTATTAGTTGCGTGGAGTTTATCTCTTTGGCTGGTCAATACTGCAACTTGACTTTCCAATGATTGGATTTTCGATTGAAGTAGGGGAACGTCGATGTAGTATCATTCCAACCACAAATCACATTGGTCACAGGATGACTTTCTGGGTTTCGAGAGTGCAGGTGAGGGTTTGGTTATATTGTCGAGGGTTTTGTTAGGTAATTTGATCCCAGGGTAGCTAGGATTATTCTTTAGGCAAGGGGGAAGATTGGAAACAAAATCATAAGGTGGATCGGGGCATAAACCCTGTGAGTAAGGGTACTCACTGGCTAGGAAATGTTCTATGTCAGATTCCAAATCCTCACTAAGGACTATGGGATTTTTCTCAGTGGTGGGTTTAGGTTTGTTCCTGGTCATTCTCGAAATAAGCCGGGCGTTCTTTTTACCCTTGACATCAACAGTAGGGTTTGCCTTGGCCTTTTTGCCTACGGGATTTTTAATAACCTCAGCCTTCTCAGTTATAACGTCTGGTAATTCAATGTCAGGGTCAACCGAGGGTTTGGGAGGAGGAATTAGGACATGGAAGAGCACGGGTGGCTCGACCTTGGTTTCATTAACCACAGGCTTGTCAACCTAGACAGGGTATGTATCATCAAAACCATTTCGAGCGATAAAATCTCGCCAGCTATCACCATGGAGACTTAAATGATGAACAATGATAAGTTTAATAAGTCCATGGTGGAACAGTCTACTGTCGGCCTTCTCCCTTTTAAACCTTTTTGACATTTTGTACAGGCTGCGTTGGAAATAGAAAGGCATGTTCAACGGGTATCCCATAAAATTCATTAACAAACGTAGTTGGTAGAGAAAAACAAGTCCATATCGACCTTCACAGGTCACGAATTGTTTTACCACCGTCAAAGTATCGTGCCATCGTGGTTTAAGCTCAAAGATGGGCATACCTCTGTCACAAGATGTGACCTTTCGTGAGACGAACAGTAGCGGCCATGGTACCTCCTCGACCTTAGAATTTTTGAACCAACGTTGTCCCGAGGATGGTAACCCTGTAGCAGAACTAATGAACTCCTCGTTGATTTCCAACTGGATGTCACCCACCTTGGCTCTACAGCCATCAAAATTCAGGGCGAACTGTTGAGCCACAAATAAGTTAAAACTCTCAAACTCTGCACGAAGGTGAGCCAACCGTTATCCTCTAAGTCTTTCAGGGCATTTTCAAATAGTAGCAAGGTTTGGCTACCGTTCGGCTCGATTCACACCACCAGTGCCATGGAACCGAGCACACGGTGAATGAGCCAGGGTTTGGATCATAGCACACACAGGAGCAGAGTGCACGAAGGGTTACCCGAGGGAGCAAAGGCAAAACAGGGATAAGGGATAGACATTAATGTCATCGTGCGAAGTTGGTGGAGCTTATCTCTGCCATTCATAATAGTTATTGCCAAGGTACAATCGTCGGCTTATAGTTGTTCTACCCATTATAGTATAGTTCAACAATCATGTCACTTGGCTGACCAATGAAATGGTAAGTGCATAAAACAACGCGCTCAATCAACATTATGCCATAGTTTTAAACACCCAACATACAAATCGAAACAAATACCAAATGTTTAACCATGCGCCAATGTATTGTAACAACTCATATCAAGAGTTTAAGCGAGGTGCCAATGGTTCTTCATATAATCAACATACCAATAGTTTTGAAAACAAGAACATAGGTATCATATTAAAAAATATGTATGAAGGATTTAACCATAATACCTATGTATTTTCATGAAACCAATGGTCAAGTGGATCAAATAAAATAACAAATAAATCCAATCGCCAATGAATCGCAAAATTAATCACTCATTAAACGAAACTACATGATCAATCAAAGAATGCCAAATGAGTGCAGATCAAAAGATTTTTGAAAACTATACAATGATAAGTGAAATGTAAGAGCAATGGGCATATCAAAAAGAAGGATAACGACAGTTCAAATAATTTTTTTAATGCGACTACGAAAGACCAAGTTTTCACGCTTAAAGTCGTGAAAACAACAACGAAGGTAAATGTGCAAATGTCGCAAAAAATAAAAGTGTCGTTTATTTGAAAATTGCGACGAAAAATTGATGTTTGCAAAACATTGGTGTAGGCAGCTTATAAGACAGTGAAAAAATGTGAATTGGCTGCCAACAGGTTTTTCTCCTCTATGAACACATATATGTATGGCAGCCGAGAATGTAATCTAGTATGGGGTTTCTCTCTGTGAATGCGATGTATGGGCTGGTTTTGCTCCTCTCCTATTGTGTGATGTGTATTTTTCAGCTCACATAAAAATATCCAAGCTAGTAGATGGCTATGCGAATGCGATGTATGGGTCGGTTTTTCTACTAACCTGTTGTGTGATGTGTAGTTTCCACCTCACAAGGGAATATCCAAGCTAGTAGATGGCCGCCTGTGCCCAATTTTATTTATAATGAATGGGCATAGGAGGATTACTTTGTCATTTGTATTTTTGTATTTTTGTTTTTTTTAGTGTTTTATTATTATTTTTTGTTAATTTAATTAATACATATTTTAATTAAATTCATCATAATAGAAATTTTAATTATGATTTTTTATTAATTTTAATTAATATATATTTTAATTTAGAAATGTTTCCATCCAAAATAAGGAAATGTGCTCCTACATACCTAGGGATTGATGTATACGATCATTAGGATCATTATAAATCTTGAAATCAGTTCAAGAAGTAGATACTATGGTAGGGAATGATGTAAATAGTAACTTAGCATCTTGGAATCACCCTAACCATTTGTGGCTAGGAAAAAAAAATTGGGATCACAACAATGAGCTATAGAAGAGATCACCTTAATGCGAACAATCTATGACTACGTTCATGCACTCATTATAATCCTATATGATTAAGGGTTAATAAATAAGTTGTAGTTTTCCTTCAGTAAGTAGATTGGTCGAAAGAAAAAATCACTTGATTGGTCGAGAACTTAATATTTATGTTTATACCCATAGGTACAAGGTGCATGATGTCATGTTTGATTATAGATATGACATAGACATCATTCCAAAAATATCGCGGGAGATGATGGGGATCCTATTCCTAGTATACTAACCCATTCAATTGCAGTTGGTGGATTAATACATAATTTTCCCCATTGGCCTCCTAAAGGATGTTGAGGTCAACATTTAAACTCTAAAAACAATGGTATATTTTGAAGTCATTGAGGTTGTTGATGAAAATCATAATCATATCACTCTCTTGGGATTCTAATGGAAAAATGAAAACAAAAACATAATTAATGTAAAGAGAGGGAAAATGTATTTTGAAGCCAATGGAACTAGAGTGATACAACCCATTGATACAATCAAAAGGGAATGATGAATAAAGCTAATATATGACATCATTGATGGTGCAAGAGTGGGCCAATAATATAACTTAATGGAAAAAATATAAAATGGTTATACAAATCCAATAAGAAAAAAAACTAGTCAGTTGGAGAAGAATATGTTATTATAATTCAAAGAGCTAAGAAGCATTATAAGATTGGAAAAAAATAATTATAATATTTTGTCTCATTGTTGTGCCATGATTACGTCTATCCATGATATTGGTATAGATCTACCAATCCCTCCCATATTTGATGGTATAGGGAGTGTTGAATATTTTATGGAGGATCTAAGCTTAGTGGTGCTTGGAGAATTTTGTATAAGAACTATATGTGACATTTAGATCCACACCATATAGGTGGTGGGATACTTATAGAGATGGACTTGATAGATAGGAATAATTCCAACCAGGATTGCAAAATAAAGTTTCTACCCCACTCAAGTACCAAGCGATTAACATTCCAGGGGAAACAAAAGATACAATCACCTTTATGAAGGTCTACGAGGGAAATAGTGATCTTATATTACATAGATATGGGTTCAATCATAGGTGGACTTGGAAGGGATTTCTATAAAAGCATAGGGTCCACAATTTTATGTACACCTTTGGGAATATCCTTAAGGTCTAGTAGCTACACAAGGATATTTGTTGATAGACCCATAAGTGGAAGGCTTTCAGTGAAGGGTTCTACTCAACATTCCCATATCTAGGTAGGACCCTTAGTATCACTTATTCTCTAAAGTCCATTAAGTATTTCCTATTTGATACTCGAGTGACCAAACCACCGAGGTGTGTATGTAAAGTACATCAACACAAGTAGCAATAGAAAGAACTAGTTCTCAACTAGGGAGATTGTTATCACCTAAAAATCACTTATAGAGCTATACAAGTGACCACTTGTAGCATCCCCAACCACTTTATGGGATATGCCACTTAAAATTCTAAACTCTGATACTAATTTAATTCATAAAAGTACTTTTCAAAAGAACAAATTCATACAAAATAATAATAGAAATATTCATGTATCTTACATAGGAAAAACCCACGAAAATAATTGCATA
Source organism: Picea sitchensis (assembly GCA_010110895.2). Taxonomy (NCBI): domain Eukaryota; kingdom Viridiplantae; phylum Streptophyta; class Pinopsida; order Pinales; family Pinaceae; genus Picea; species Picea sitchensis. The sequence continues at coordinate 623,831 of SNQJ01S0006374.1, forward strand.
AATATTAATACAACACATGAATTAACACACAATTGACACTTATCTTTGATAGAAATAAAACCAACTACATGCAGATTTCAAAGTCACATAAGAATATAATTAGATAATGTAGGTCTTGTATTGTTTTTTGACGACTTCATCACGAATATTAATCCTAAGAATATTTAAACAGGACCTAAAAATCTTATGTTCTTTCCATGACCATGGACAAGACCTAAGTTCCATACATGGTGTGAAAAAATTGTGAATGACACCCATATCCCACCCAAGCACCATAGTCTATTAAATAGGATAGATGTGGTGGTTTGAGGTCTTGTTAATGTCCAATGAGCCAAAGAAAATATGTTTAGGACCTAAGGCCCTTTTTTTCCTCTTTAGTCATGGTAGATTTCTTATGACCCATTCTTATTGTTAAAAACATACTAATGGTGCCCATATTCCTAGTTGGAAGCCTTTTTCATGGACATTAAACACATGAAAGTATAGTTTAGGGCCTAAGGAACTTGCTTTCATCCATCAATGATGGTATATGCCTTTAGTCCCATATGTGGTGTGAACAAAATCCTAATGGAACCCATATCCCACTTAGAGCCTAAATATATTCATTTAGAAAGGATATACATGGTTTTTCAAGGCCTAGTGCATGGCCCTTAAACTCAAAAGATTCATTTTGGACCCAAGTTCCTTTTTTTCCTCCCTTCAACATGGTATAGTCCCTAATATCCATTCTTACTCTTTAAAAAAACAGATCAATGATGCTAAAGATACCGCACAAAGGTGAAAGATCCTCTCCATAGTTCTTGTCTAGTTTTTTTTTTGTCTACATCACAAAGCTCTCTCTTGAGAATATTTAAACAAGGAATAATCGCCTTATGTTCATTCCCTAGCCATGGTAAATAACCTAAGAATATTTCTCTAGGACCTAAAGATATCATTTTCCTCCCCTGGACATGGTGGAGGTAATTCTAAGACCCATTCTTACTGTTCAAAACATACTAATTTTGTCCATATTCCTATAAGTCAAAGACATTTTCCATGGCCATTTATCACAAGAAATATTTGTTTATGGCCTAAGGCCAAAATACCCATTCTTATTGTATAATACATATTAATGGTGCCAAATATTCCCCACATAGGATAAATATCCCTACACAAATCTTGTGTGGTTATTTGAGGACTACAACATGAATCCTAATACTTACAACATTCAAATAGGGCCTATCTTACTCCCTGACCATGGAAAATATCCCATGTGCCTTACATGGTGCATACAACTTGTGAGTGGTGTCCATATCCCACCCAATGGCCACAAATTCCGAAGAGGGGATTAGTGTGGTGTTTTAAGGCCTTTTTCGTGGCCATTAATATTGAGAACTTTGTGTAGGGAATAAGGCCTTTGTTTTCCTCCCTTGAACATGGTATAGGTTAGGAGATCCATTCTTATTTTGATATAAAAAATATATTAATGGTTCCTACATTCCGAATTGGAGCCCTTATTCATGGCCATTAAGTAAAATAAATGTTTGTTTACAGCCTAAAGCCCTTGTTTTCATACCTCAATGATGGTATATGTCTTTAATCCTGTATGTGGTGTGAACAAATTCATAATGGCACCCATATCCCACTTACAGGCTAAATATATTCATTTAGAAAGGATATACATGGTTTTTCAAGGCCTAGTGCATGGCCCTTAAACTAAAAAAGATTCATTTTGGATCCAAGTTCCTTGTTTTCCCCCCTTCAACATGGTATATTCCCTAATATCCATTCTTACTCTTTAAAAAAACATATCAATGATGCTAAAGATACCGCACAAAGGTGAAAGATTTGCTGCATAGGTCTTGTCTAGTTTTTTGATGACTACATCACGAAGCTCTCTCCTGAGAATATTTAAACAAGGAATAATCACCTTATGTTCATTCCTTGGCCATGATAAATACCCTAAGAATATTTCTCTAGGACCTAAATATATCGTTTTCCTCCCCTATCCATGGTGGAGATAATTCTAAGACCCATTCTTATTGTTCAAAACATACTAATTTTTTCCATATTCCTATAAGTCAAAGACATTTTCCATGGCCATTTATCACAAGAAAGATTCATTTATGGCCTAATGCCCAAAGACCCATTCTTATTGTATAATACATATTAATGGTTCCAAATATTCCCCACATAGGATAAATATCCCCTACACAAATCTTGTGTGGTTATTTGAGGACTACAACATGAATCCTAATACTTACAACATTCAAATAGGGCCTATATTACTCCCTGACCATGGACAAGATCCCATGTTCCTTACATGGTGAATAAAACTTGTGAGTGGTTTCCATATCCCACCCAATGGACACAAATTCCGAAGAGAGGAGTAGTGTGGTTTTTTAAGGCCTTTTTCATAGCCATTAATCCTGAGAAATTTGTGTAGATCTTAATACCTTTGTTTTCCTCTCTTGGTCATGGTATAGGTTAGGAGATTCATTCTTATTTTGATATAAAAAAATATATTAATGGTTCCCTCATTCCAAATTGGATCCCTTCTTCATGGCCATTAAGTAAAATAAATGTTTTTTATAGCATAAAGCCCTTGTTTTCCTCCCTCAATGATGTTATAAGCCTTGACTCCCATATGTGGTGTGAAAAAATTCTTATGGCATCCATATCCCACTTAGAGGCTACAGATCATTTAGAAAGGATATACATGGTTGTTAAAGGCCTAGTGCATGGCCCTTAAACTCAAAAAGATTTATTTTGGACCCAAGTTCCTTGTTTTCCTCCCTTCAACATGGTATAGTCCCTAAGATCCATTCTTACTGTTTAAAAAAACATATCAATGATGCTAAAGATACCACACAAAGGTGAAAGATCCCCTGCATAGGTCTTGTCTAGTTTTTTGATGACTACATCATGAAGCTCTCTCCTGGGAATATTTAAACAAGGAATAATCACCTTATGTTCATTCCCAGGCCATGTTAAAGACCCTAAGAAGATTTCTCTAGGACCTAAATATATCATTTTACTCCCTTGGCCATGGTGGAGGTAATTCTAAGACCCATTCTTATTGTTATAAACATAATAATTTTGTCCATATTCCTATAAGTCAAAGACATTTTCCATGTCCATTTATCACAAGAAAGTTTCATTTATGGCCTAAGTCCCAAAGACCCATTCTTATTGTATAAGACATATTAATGGTGCCAAATATTCCCCACATAGGATAAATATCCCCTACACAAGTCTTGTGTGGCTATTTGAGGACTACAACATGAATCCTAATACTTACAACATTCAAATAGGGCCTATCTTACTCCCTGACCATGGACAAGATCCCATGTGCCTTACATGGTGCATACAACTTGTGAGTGGTTTCCATATCCCACCCAATGGACACAAATTCCAAAGAGAGGATTAGTGTGGTATTTTAAGGCCTTTTTCATGACCATTAATCCTAAGAAATTTGTGTAGGGCCTAAGGCCTTTGTTTTCCTCCCTTGTCCATGGTATAGGTTAGTATATCCATTCTTATTTTGATATAAAAAAATATATTAATGGTTCCCACATTCCGAATTGGAGCCCATATTCATGGTCGTTAAGTAAAATAAATGTTTGTTTACAACCTAAAGCCCTTGTTTTCCTCTCTCAATGATGTTATAAGCCTTTACTTCCATATGTGGTGTGAAACAATTCTTATGGCATCAATATCCCACTCAAAGGAAAATTGTACCTTACAAAGGTTCTACATGTTTGTTTGAGGCCTATTTCATGGATCTTAAACTTCAAATGATTTGTTTTGGTCCTAAGGTCCTAATTGTTTTTGTCCCTTGACCATGGTGTAGTCCCCAAGATCCATTATTTTTGTACAAAACATACTAATGGCATACAATCCCCCACACGAAGACCAAATAAACGCTACATAAGTCTTTTGTTTTTTTTCAAGGACTATGTAACGAATCTCAATTCTAAGAAGATTCAAATAGGACCTAAGAACCTTATGTTCTTTACTTAACCATGGGTGACATAACACTATCATTCAATAGTCAAATTGTTACATTTCATTGTCATGCATCATGTGTGAGGGCTTGAGCCACCACAATGTGTTGGGCCCCAACAACTCCCCCTAAAGTTTTACAAAATTTAAAGGGTCCCCATTAGAATCTTGATAATTATAATGAGCTACATAATCGACCTTTTCAAATAGTTCCATACCTTGGCTTTCTTTGAGACAAACTTAAGACATTCACTATAGTATGAGACATTCATTATAAGAGTATATGTCAAAATTTAAAAACGAGCATAGAAATCTCAATTTAAACAAAAACGTTAATTTTTATCAATTGTTTACTTTCGTTTAAATTATGATTATGTGTTCTTTCTTTTGCTCATTGACAAATTTGACTATTTTGAATAATGGGTTCAATACTTCATCAAGTAATATCTTGGTTGGTTTCTCATTTTCATAAAATCATTTGGTGATATTAATTAATTAAATTATTTTTTCATTTTGCATCTCATTTCAAAATAAAAATAAAAATTATCTATCATTTGTTTGATTTTGTTAAAAATCAAAATTAATATTTTTATCTTCTTCGTTAACTTGAAGCTTATAGAATTTTTGAGATCATATTTGAAAGGAAATTATAAGCAATGTTTGTTTAGAACTTATAGTTAGTTTAAATTCATTTTTTTTTATTGTTCTAGATTTTGTTTTATTCACAATTTTTAGGTTATTAATTTACATTTCTTTTTGTTTCATAGGTTTCTATTATCAGTTATTTGGTATGGATCTCATCATGGCTTGATTTTATTATCTAAATACGTTCAATATGATTGATCCAAAAATAATATTGGATTACTGCAAATAAATTTATGAGCAACAACAGATAAAATTTGGAAATGCATCAAGAACAAAGACACGATTTCGAGGGAGTGATTGCAGCCAAACCGTGATGAATTTGAAGAAACGGTTGAAAACCCATCTCCCAAATGGATCCATGTAGCTTCCTTGAAGACATTTTCCCAAACAAATGCACAATTTGAGAGATATTTGTGTCTCTTTATGAGACAAATTTCAGGTGGTGGAAATTATTAGTGATGCCTAGACTGTTCATTCATTGTATAAATATATGAGAAAGTTCAGAGCCATGGAGATCTAGGAAATTGAGAGGAGGACTTTTATCCTTTCTCTTTTGTATAATGTTTATTTTGTAAACTTTTCTTCTTTCAAATGGAGTAACGAATGGTTGGAATCTTTGGGAGAATGGACGAGTATTTTCAAAGAAGAATATGGAATTCCAGGTTGCTTAATGGATTTTGTCCCGTGAGTAAAATGGTTTTATTTTCATTATAATATCTCCATATTCTTTGAATAATTGATTATGCATTTATTTAAATTAGCTTTAGTCTTTTTTATCAATACATGGTTAATTGCTATCATTTATATATTAATTGTTTCAATCTTTAAGAATCTATTATCCCAAAAGTTCTTCATGGACCATATGATGAACATATTTTGTTGAAATTATATGAGAAAACAATTTACTCTTTGGATTTTGTTCTTTTGTATATTGTACAATGTTAATATTGTTTCTCATATAATTTTTTAATATGAAACTTTATTTGTATTGAATTAGCTTTAGACTATTCTGCATATAATTTTTTATATCATGCTTTTTCTTTATGTTGTTCATTATCTTTTGGTTTAGTTTATATCTGTGAATGATCATCTATTCAAGTATTTTGAGTTTACATTTGATGCTAGAAAGTTGGTAACACCATTCCTGAGAATTGAAATTTCTTTCATTTTCAGTTATTGGACATTTCAAGGTCACAAGATATACAGTTATTTGTGTTTCTGTCGTTATAAACTCACTCCAGGATATGAAACACTTCCTTGAATTTCTTCAGGAAGTATTATGCTTTCTTTTGTCATAGGTTTACACTTGACACAGGTTAAGAGGAGCTCATACAAATACAAAGAGATGAATTTATCTTAGTACTGTTGATCAGTGAGAGATTAGTAAGTGCATTTCTTTCTTTTATTCAGATTTGTGTATATATGAATGCGACGATGATTGCATTAATTAGCTTTTGACTGTTTCTGTGTCATTGTTTCAATTGTATTTACTTAGTATTTATTAGTTTAAAATCTTTAAACATTAAAAAAAAAAAAAGATTTATGTTCTTACTTTATCTTATTTTGAAACATAAATATAAACATTCATTTTCGCAAGATTTAAAGTAAACCTTGTAAATAGTATATAGATTATTTATAATCATTTGTATATTTACATTTCTTTTTAATAAACATTAGTAAGTAATATATCATTTGTTAGAATCATAGATTTTAGATTAGTTTCATTTCTTTTATTATTTTTAGGACTTTAGTTGGCCAACGGAGCCATTAAACTCGTCGGGTCATTTCATTCCAAACGGCTTGGGTTATTTAGACAGCCCCGGTTTGGATTTGACCTTTCAGTTGACAGTGTGTCACTTACGCCTGTCAACATAATGGAAACATACAAAGAATATTTGTCTTATAAACAGGATATGGTACTATCCATTTTGAGGTTTGGCATAGAGATTGTTCTTGTAGACTACACTACATTACACCAGATAAGCCCTACACGCCTTGCAAACCATGTAACACCATTCAAAGACACATTCTTGCGACGAATTAGCTATACTATCGGTGAATTTTTTTTGTCAATAGTATAGCTAATTCGTCGCAAGATTATTTACATTCGTCTCTCTTGCGACGATATCAAATGATTCTTGGATTCATTTCATATTTGGTTTATCAACTTGAAATTAAAATTTGGTAGTTTTAAAGCTAGCTAGTTGTACCTTGAGTCAAATACAAATATGAAATTAGGAATCATTAACATATCTACTAGAACATATGAAAAATAGGGTTTATGGTTTACATGATGATCATATGATGATGGAAGAAAGTGGGTGTGTGAGTCAAATTTGAGTCCAGAAACCCTCCCATATCGTTAAGGCATGTGAATAGTCTATCCATGACAAATTTCAATGCATACAGAAACAGTTTGAAAAAATTTGAACGTTGGCCCCATTCACATGTCACTGTTTCCCATGTCTAGTACTTTTATGGTGTTGATTAATAAATCAATGAAAAGAGGGATTTTTCATCACAACTATGACACAGATACATTGTATATACAATATTAATGTAGAACCTGAAACAAAAATGAATAAAGACTGATGAAAACTTAAAACTTGCGTCAACCAATTTGTGTACTTTGAAAGAAAATTAGGGTTTATGGTTTACATGATGAATTGATGATGGAAGAAAGTGGGTGTGTGAGTAAAATTTGAGTCCAAAAACCCTCCCATATCATTAAGGCATTCAAATAGTCTATCCATGTCAAATTTCAGTGCATATAGAAATAGTTTGAAAACATTTCAATGTTGGCCCCATTCATAGGTCATTGTTGCCCGTGTTTAGTCCTAGTACAATTTTCGTTCCTTGTTCCTTGTAAAAAAAATTCCACAGTACACATGTCCCTGCATATACTACTGCAAGGGAGTATTTTTATGGTGTTGGTTAAACAATCAACGAAAAAGAGGGATTTTTCATCACAACTATGACACAGATACATTGTATATACATTAATGTAGAACCTGAAAGACAAATGAAGAAAGACTGATGAAAACTTAAAAATTACATCAGCCAATTTGTGTACTTTGAAAGAAAAATAAGGTTTATGGTTTACATGATGAATTGATGATGGACAAAAGTGAGTGTGTGAGTCAAATTTGAGTCCAAAAACCCTCCCATATCATTAAGGCATGGAAATATTCTATCCATGTCAAATTTCAGTGCATAGAGAAACAGTTTGAAAACATTTCAACATTGGCCCCATTCACAAGTCACTGTTGCCCGTGTCTATTCCTAGTACAATTTTCGTTCCTTGTTCCTTGTAAAATTCATTTGAAAGTACACATGTCTGCGCATCTAGTACTGCAAGGGATTATTTTTATGGTGTTGATTAAGCAATCAACGAAAAATATGGATTTTTCATCACAACTATGACACAAATACATTATGTTTACATTATTAATGTAGAACCTGAAATAAAAATGAAGAAAGACTGATGAAAACTTAAAACTTGTGTCAACCAATTTGTGTACTTTGAAAGAAAATTAGCGTTTATGGTTTACATGATGAATTGGGGATGGAATAAAGTGGGTGTGTGAGTCAAATTTGAGTCCATAAACCCTCCCATATCGTTAAGGTATGCAAATAGTCTATCCATGTCAAATTTCAGTGCATACATAAATAGCTTGAAAAAATTTCAACGTTGGCCCCATTCACAAGTCATTGTTGCCCGTGTCTAGTCCTAGAACAATTTATGTTCCTTGTTCCTTGTAAAATTCGTTAGAAAATAAACATGTCCTCGCATATGGTATTGCAAAAGCCTTGTTTTGGTCCTAAGGTCATAATTTGTTTTGTCCCTTGACCATGGTGTAGTCCCCAAGATCCATTATTTTTGTACAAAACGTACTAATGGCATAAAATGTCCCACACAAAGACTAACTATCCGCTACATAAGTCTTTTGTATTTTTTCAAGGACTATGTAACGAATCTCAATTCTAAAAATATTCAAATAGAACCTAGGAACCTTATATTATTTCCTTAACCATGGGTGACATAACACTATAATTCAATACTCAAATTTTTATATTTCATTTTCATGCATCATGTGTGAGGGCTTGAGCCACCACAAAGGAAACATACAAATAATATTTGTTTTATGAACAAGATATGGTACTATCCATTTTGAGATTTGGCATAGATATTGTTCTTATAGACTACACTACATTGCACCATATAAGCCCTACACTCCTTGCAAACCATGTAACACCATTCAAAGACACATTCTTGCGACAAATTAGCTATACTATCGACGAACGTTTTTCGTCGATAGTATAGCTAATTCGTCACAAGATTATTTACATTCGTCTCTCCTACGATGATATCAAATGATGCTTAGATTCATTTCATATTTGGTTTATCAACTTGAAATTAAAATTTGATACTTTGCAACCTAGCTAGCTGTACCTTGAGTCAAATACAAATATGAAATTAGGAATCATTAACATATCTACTAGAACATATGAAAAAAAGGGTTTATGGTTTACATGATGATCATATGATGATGTAAGAAAGTGGGTGTGTGAGTCAAATTTGACTCTAGAAACCCTCCCATATCGTTAATGCATGTGAATAATCTATCCATGTCAAATTTCAATGCATACAGAAATAGTTTGAAGAAATTTCAACGTTGGCCCCATTCACATGTCACTGTTTCCCATGTCTAGTATTTTTATGGTGTTGATTAAGAAATCAACGAAAAATATGGATTTTTAATCACAACTATGACACAGATACATTGTATATATAATATTAATGTAGAACCTAAATTAAAATTGAAGAAGGACTGATGAAAACTTAAAACTTGCGTCAACCAATTCCATGTGTACTTTGAAAGAAAATTAGGGTTTATGGCTTACATGATGAATTGATGATGGAAGAAAGTGGGTTTGTGAGTAAAATTTGAGTCCAGAAACCCTCCCATATTGTTAAGTCATGTGAATAGTCTATCCATGTCAAATTTCAGAGAATATAGAAATAGTTTGAAAAACTTTCAACGTTGGCCCCATTCATAGGTCACTATTGCCCGTGTCTATTCCTAGTACAATTTTCGTTCCTTGTTCCTTCTAAAATTTGTTCAAAAGTACACAGATCACTGCATCTAGTATTGCAAGTGAGTATTTTTATGGTGTTGATTAAGAAATCAATGAAAAAGAGTGATTTTTCATCACAACTATGACACAAATACATTGTATATAAATTAATGTAGAACCTGAAAGAAAAATGAAGAAAGACTGATGAAAACTTAAAACTTGTGTCAACCAATTTGTGTTTGTTGAAAGGAATATAGGGTTTATGGTTTACATGATGAATTGATGATGGAATAAAGTGAGTGTGTGAGTCAAATTTGAGTCCATAAACCCTCCCATATCGTTAAGGCATGTGAATAGTCTATCCATGTCAAATTTCAGTGCATACATAAACAATTTGAAAAAACATCAACATTGGCCACATTCACAGGTCACTGTTGCCTGTGTCTAGTCCTAGTACAATTTTTGTTCCTTGTTCCTTGTTCCTTGTAAAATTCGTTCTACAATACACACGTCCTCACATCTAGTACTACAAGGGAGTATTTTCATGGTTTTGATTAAGAAATCAACGAAAAAGAGGGATTTTTCATCACAACTATGAAACAGATACATTGTATATACATTAATGTAGAACCTAAAAGAAAAATGAAGAAAGACATTTGTTCCTTGTTCCTTGTAAAATTCGTTCTACAATACACACGTCCTCACATCTAGTGCTGCAAGGGAGTATTTTTATGCTTTTGATTAAGCAATCAACGGAAAAGAGGTATTTTTCATCACAACTATGACACAGATACATTGTATATACATTAATGTAGAACTTGAAAGAAAAATGAAGAAAGACTGATGAAAAATTAAAACTTGCGTCAACCAATTTGTGTACTTTGAAAGAAAATTAGGGTTTATGGTTTACATGATGAATTGATGATGGAAGAAAGTGGGTGTGTGAGTGAAATTTGAGTCCAGAAACCCTCCCATATTGTTAAGGCATGCAAATAGTCTATCCATGTCAAATTTCAGTGCATACAGAAACAGTTTCAAAAAATTTCAAAACTGGCCCCATTCACAGATCATTGTTGCCCATGTCTAGTCCTATTACAATTTCCATTCCTTTTTCCTTTTAATATGCGTTCAACAGTACACACGTCCCTGCATCTAGTGCTGCAAGGGTGTATTTTTATGGTGTTGATTAAGTAATCAACAAAAAAGAGGGATTTTTCATCACAACTATGACACGGATACATTGTATATACAATATTAATGTAGAACCTAAAAGAAAAATGAAGAAAGACTGATGAAAACTTAAAACTTCCTTGAACCAATTTGTGTACTTTTAAAGAAAATTAGGGTTTATGGTTTACATTATGAATTGATGATGGAAGAAAGTGGGTGTGTGAGTAAAATTTGAGTCCAGAAACCCTCCCATATTGTTAAGGCATGCGAATAGTCTATCCATGTCAAATTTTAGTGCATACAAAAACAATTTGAAAATTTTTCAACATTGGCCGCATTCACGGGTCACTGTTGCCCGTGTCTAGTCCTAGAACAATTTGTGTTCCTTGTTCCTTGTAAAATTTGTTTGACAATACACATGTCCTCGCATCTAGTACTGCAAAATCTTTATTTTGGTCCTAGGTTCCTAATTTTTTTTATCCCTTCACCATGGTGTAGTCCCCAAGATCCATAATTTTTGTACAAAACATACTAATGGCATAAAATGTCCCACACAAAGACCAAATATCCGCTACATAATTCTTTTGTCTTTTTTCAAGGACTATGTAATGAATCTCAATTCTAAGAAGATTCGAATAGGAAATAAGAACCTTATGTTATTTCCTTAACCATGGGTGACATAACACTATCGTTCAATAGTCAAATTGTTACATTTCATTGTCGTGCACCATGTGTGAGAGCCTGAGCCACCACAAAGGAAACATACAAAGAATATTTGTCTTATGAAAATGATATGGTACTATCCATTTTGAGGTTTGGCATAGAGAATTTTGCTTTAGAATACACTAAATTTCACCATATAAGCGCTACACTCCTTGCAAACCATGCAACACCATTCAAAGGTACATTCTTGTGATGAATTAGCTATACTATCAACAAAAAAATTTCGTCGATAGTATAGCTAATTCGCCACAAGATTATTTACATTCGTCTCTCTTGTGACGATATTAAATGATGCTTGGATTAATTTCATATTTGGTTTATTAGCTTGAAATTAAAATTTGATACTTTGCAACCTACCTAGATGTACCTTGAGTCAAATACAAATATGAAATTAGGAATCATTAACATATCTACTAGAACATATGAAAAATAGGGCTTATGGTTTACATGATGATCATATGATGATGGAAGAAAGTGGGTGTGTGAGTCAAATTTGAGTTCAAAAACCCTCCCATATCATTAAGTCATGCGAATAGTCTATCCATGTAAAATTTCAATGCATACATAAACAATTTGAAAAAAAGTTAACGTTGGCCCCATTCACATGTCATTGTTTCTCGTGTCTACTATTTTTATGGTGTCGATTAAACAATCTGTTGGGTTACTGAGAGGGGGGTGAATCAGTAATAGAGAAATATAATCCCTTTTCACCAAAATACAAGTGTTATATCAATGTAGCATTGTCATCCAATAGTTACATAGAAAATAAACAATGAACAAATGAACAATCACACACATACACAGTACACCAGTGTTTTTACGTGGAAACCCAAAGCGGGAGAAAACCACAGAATTATTTTTTTTATATGTCTTGAATAATTACAGTCATTGGAAGCACCAACTTCCTTTGTTTTCTAGCTGTAACTGGAAGGAGGCTCTAACCCCCTAATTTCTCAGGATACATCCTGAGGGAAGCTCCAACTCCCCAATTCTCTGGCTACAAACAGAAGGAGGCTACAACCCCCTAATTTCTCTAGCTACAACCACTTGTCCTTACCCCATCCAACCACCCTAAAATATAAATGCCAAATGTAGACAACCTATCACTTTCACTGAATCAACCATTGCTACTTTCAACCTGTCACTGTCAACCTGTACCAATAACCTGTAACAACCTGTACCAATCAACCTGCACCAAACAACCTGTACCAATAACCTAAACCAACATGTACCATGCAACAACCATGAATCAACCTTGACTCATCAAGATGTACCAACATCATCAACTATACACCTCATGTATGTGCCAATTCATCAACTACTTGTCTCAACCATGTACCCAACATGTACCTCAACTATATACCAAATACATATACTAATATAACCATAAAAAATTCATCACTCTATCCATAAACTCTTACATCAAACCATGTTCCACAACCTCACTGTTATGTAGCCTCAATATAAATCAACAACTTTAGCAACACATCACAACCAAAAGACCAATACCCATATGCCAAATACCAACAACAAAATACCAACTGTATCCCTCAACAAATCTGATATATGCAACAATACTGAACATCCAATACCATCTCAAGAACTAAACCCTAGATCACAAAACATACCTCAAACAAGATTTTCCATATCTCTCATAAAAAGACCCCAACCATGTTGCTGCCGCGATTTTTCTGCCGCAGGTTTTCTGCCGCGATTTTTCTGCCACAAATTTTCTACAGTGATTTTTTTGCCACACTTTTTCTCCCATGATTTTTCTACCACACTTTTGTTGTCACATTTTTTCTGCGGTGATTTTTCTGCCGTACTTTTTCTTCGACGATTTTTCTGCCGCACTTTTTCTGCCGTGATTTTTCTACCACACTTTTTCTTCCACACTTTTTTTGCCACACTTTTTCTGCTGCAATTTTCTCTATCAATAATACCTTCCCAAATAACCTTTCACAAACAATATATTCAATGATATTCAAGTGTGATAAAATTAGAGAGTCTTTCCTCTTATTTATAATTTCATGTAGCATCTCACTTTCCTTATTTTAGGGAGTTATCCATTAACTTTATTATTTAAATAATTTCTTTTGCAAACACTTTGACTTTTGGGGGGCTTCTATATGACTCATGAGGGTTGTCCAACTTCATATGGCCATATCTCTCTAACCGTGAGGATTTATGTGATGATTCACATACCACCAGAAATGGCATGACATGTACTATCCATCTAGAATAGAATTACCTGAAAATATATCAAAACTCATACCATTATCCATCAAAAACACTTGGGTTCATTACCCAAACCTTTGTTCTACCGGACTTTCTTCAAGGGTTGACATCAATGACAACCAACCCAAATAATCAACAATATCCCCCTTTTTCATTGATGACAACACTCTAATGAAATACTGAATCATATCACTCATGCTCCCCCTATGACCATCGCTCCCCCTAGAACCATGCCTCTATTCGTTGTATCTGATAAATCTGCCCCCCTTTGTCATCAATGGAAAATGTATCTTTCAATCCGGGGTTGCTCCCCCTAACTGATCTGTCATCTTTATGGTGCTTCTTCATGTAGATATAAGACATATAAGATAAGCATTCAAAAGCATTCATTTTGGAGTAGAAATTACTCTGAGTCTTTGGCAAAGATACTCAAAGGCTTCCATTGGAAGTGGTTTTGTAAAGATGTCTGCCACTTGTTCTTTTGTGCCCACATATTCAACTCGGTTGTTATTCTCTGCAACCTGTTCCCATAGAAAGTGATACTTTATTGGAATGTGCTTCGTCTTGGAGTGCATCACCAAGTTCTCTGAGATATTGATGGCGCTTGTATTATCACAATAGATTGGAATGGGCTCATCATACTCAACCTGTATATCTGTCATAGTTTATTTCATCCATAGAACCTATGTACAACATGTTGTTGCAATATACTCTACCTCGATTGTAGATAAGGATAATGATGATTGTTTCTTTCTTATCCATGATACTAAACACTCACCCAAGTATAACGTTGCTCCACTAGTGCTTCGTCGGTCATCAATGCAACCTAACCAATATGCATCTATGTAGACAATAAGTGATAGATCATTTCCTTTTGGATGCCATAATCCAAACTCTTATGTTCCTTTGAGATATCTGAAAATCCTCTTCACTGCTAATACATGTGATTCCTTTGGTGCTACTTGAAATCGTGCCACCTATCCAACCGCTTGCATTATATCTGGTCTGGATGTTGTCACATACAGTAAGCTACCAATCATTGGCATGTATTTCCTCTGGTCTATAGACTTTGAATCATCATTTTTTCTCAACTTGCAACTAGTTTGCATGGGAGTGATAACTGGTTTGCAATCTTCCATTCCGAACATCTTTAGAATTTCTCTGATATACTTGGTTTGAGAAATAAAAAATTCTTTGGTTACTTTGACATATCTGAAGTCCCAGAAAGAAGGAAAGTTCTCCAAGTAATGACATTTCAAATTAATTGTGCATATCCTTTGCCAATTATGGCTTAACCTGTCATCATCACTACCCAAAATAATATCATCAACATAAACTTCAATTAATAAAATATTATCTTGACTTACCTTGATGTAGAGGTTGTTGTCTACACTTCCTTTTATGAACCCTGCCTGTTGTATATATTTATCCAGTCTAGAGTACCATGCTCTAAGAGCCTGTTTTAGACAATACAAGGCCTTCTTTAATTTACGCACATAATCTACGTTCTCTGACAACTGAAATCCTTCTAGTTGTTCAATGCAGAATTCTTCTTCAAGTTCCCCATTCAAAGAAGCTAATTTTACGTCCATATAATACACTTTAATATTTTTGGAGCATGCATAAGCTAAAAGAAATCGGATTGCTTCCATTTTGGAAAATGGGGAAAATTTCTCTTCAAAGTCGATTCCTTCAACCTGTGCATATCCTTTACATACAAATATAGCTTTGTTCCTTGTAACTTGTCCATATTCATTCAATTTATTCATGTATACCCACTTTGTGCCAATCAAATTCTTATTCTTTGGTCTTGGAACCAATTCCCAAGTGTCATTTTTCTCTATTTGATCAAATTCTTCATCCATGGCCTTATTTCAAAATTCATCCTTGTTGACCTCTTCAAAACAAGTTGGTTCAATCGCAGATGAGAGTGCTAGGTGCGTTTGTTCTGATGAATGTATTCTTCTTCTAGTCTCAACTCCTACATCTCTATTTATGATAATATGATCTGAAGGATGATTATTTTGTACTCATCTTCTAGGTTTCTTTGGAGGAACTTATTGAACTTGTTCTTCTTCTTCTGTCGGATCCTCTTCATGTTCCCCTTCTAATTTTTCATCTTTCATTTCTTCTTCATAAAGTTGTTCCACTGACTCATTCTCTTCTTCCTTTAATTCTGGTCTACATGTTTAATCAATTGTTACGTTGATGCTTTCCACGACTTTGTTCAATATCAGGTTGTAACACTTGTATGCTTTCCTTGTACTTGAGTAACCAACAAGTACACCTTTTTCCACACGACAGTCAAACTTTCCCATTCCACCATCTTCTCTTTTGATGTAGCATTTTCTTCCAAAAAATTTGAAGTGCTTCACATTTGCTAGTCTTCCTTTCCATAGCTCGTAGGGATTTTTTTCAGTGTTGTTTATGAGCATTACAATGTTTTGAATGTGAACTTTTGTATGCACTACCTATGTCCAAAATATATATGTCAATTTGGAATCCATTAACATTATTTGATCTATTTCATGTATTGTCATGTTCTTTCTTTCAACAACTCCATTCTGTTGAGGTGTCCTAGCAACAAAGAATTGGCTTTTTATTCCATGACTGTTGCAGTAGTCCATAAATTCCTTTGAAGTGAACTCTCCTCCATTATCAGATCTCAAGCATTTGATTTTTTAATCCATTTCATTTTCAACCATTTCCTTGTATTCCTTGAAGTTTTCAAAATCTTCTAACTTATTCTTGAGAAACCAAACTGCAGTCATTCTTGTATAATCATCAAATAATAACATAAAGTATTTCTCACCTTTTAAGACTTTTGTTGTAGTTGGTACAACTAGATCAGTATGTACAATTTCTAGTCGTCTTGTCATTGAATATTCCTTTGATTTGAACCTAGTCTTTGTTTTCTTTCCTTGTTGACAATGCTTGCAGAAAGTGTTGGTTGGTTTCATGATCTGGGGCATTTCTCTAACTGCTTCCTTTTTGCTGAATTTGACAAGGTTATCAAAATGCATGTGACCCATTCTTCTGTGCCATAGCCAACTTTCATCTTCCTTTCCTAGGCAACAGTTTTCATTTCCAATTTCACTTAATACATATATGTTGCTTGAAGTTCTCGTAGTTGTTGCAATCAATTTTCCTGAACCTTATTTTCTTATCTCACACTTTTTTGAATTGAAAGTAACTTTATGACCTTGGTCACACATTTGACTCACACTTAGAGTATTATGTTTCATATATTCTACTAGTAGAACATTTTTCTGCCTTGGTATTCTTGTTCCCAATTCTGACTGTGCATTTTTCAATGATTTTAGCTGAATCATCATTTCCAAAGGAGACTGATCCATATCTTTCCTTTCTTAATGTAAGAAACCTATCTCTATCACCTGTCACATGTTTTGAACATTCACTGTCAACATACCAACCACGTTTCTTCTGCTTAGCTTGTAGAGCGAGTGTGCATTCTTCATTGTTGTATTGATTATGCTTTCTTATCCATGTCCTTTTCTGAGGTTCTTGTCTATGATTGTTGTTGTTCTGTGTTGTGGTTCTCTAGGAGGGATTGTCATTCAGAAATATTTGGCCATGTGTCCAAGGTTGTTACACTTGTAGCATTCCACTTCAGTGCTTAATGATTCAAACTTGTTGTAACATATTTTTGTTTCAGTAGGCCTTCTTGGATAACCCTTTTGTGTATGACTTTCAAATTTGTTTATGTTCCTGTTTTTATCTCTACAATTCACAACTTTATGTCCAAAAATATTACATGCATAACATAAACCAAAATATATAGTTTGATACATGGGAGTTGAATAGATTATGAAATGAGGCTCTCTTATGAATCCTTCTTCTTCCTGAGACTTATCTATTTCTATCAGTCATTGATTCTGAAATCTGAATCTTCTCGGTGGAGGAGTGTCTCTGTAATTTTCTCTGTAGACTTTCTTATCCCCTTTGATTATTTCTACATAGATTTTTGGATATGTTTCTTGTTTTGTTTTTTTGGAGCTTGATCCCTTTTCTGTCAGATTGTATCCAAGTCCAGACTTGTCATGATTAGGCCTTTGACTGTTGATAATGTCATTCAAAACTTTTGAGTTGTTTTTCATATTTTTCTTTTGAGGATCCTTTCTTAATGTGACAATATCTGCTTCCAAATTTTCAATGATCTTGTCTCTTCCTTCTAGTTGTTCTTTGAGTGATTCTTCAATTCTTTTATATTATTCAATTTGAACCTTCAAATTTGTGATCATTTGTTCTAATTCATGAGTGTCTTATTTTCTGTCTATTTCCACTTATAGTTTCTTGTTTTTCCTCTTTTCTCTTTTGATAACTTCTATGGAACTCATCAATTCCTCTCGGTAGTCAACTTATGCCTCTTCAATTTCTTCTTCATCTTCTTCATATTCTACTTCAGAGTTTTCTTTATGAGATTCTTCTACTTCCATGAATAGAACTCTTTTTGTCTCATTGTCACTGACTTTATCTTCATCTAGTGATGAGCTGTCTTCTTTGGTGCATAGGATTTTCTTGAAAACTTTCTTTGTGGTTCTTTTTCCTTTATATGTTTGTTTATTTTTTGAGTCACCTTCATCATTTCTCTTTTTATTATGAGGAATTTTTTTAGCAAAATGACCAATACCATCACAATTAAAACAAATTAAAGGAAGCTTACCTCTATACCTACTGTCAGTTCACTTGTTCAGTCTTCTGACAAAGTTGGCCACTTCTTCATCATATTTTAAGACGTCACTATTGTTGATATGTTCTTTTTCTTGTTGTTTTTCATTTTGCTTTGATCTTTTGGATGCTTTGAAGGCTGCTTCTTTTACATATGGATTTTCCTATAAAGTTATCATTTCATATGCATTGAAGATTCCATGTAGTTCATCCATGCTTATTGAGTTTAGATCTTCTCTTTCTTTTAGTGTTGATAACTTAGGGTCAAATATCATAGGAAGAGATCTTAGTACCTTTTGAATGAGTATACATTCTTTGATTTCTTCTCCCAACCCTATGATTGCATTTACTGTTTCATCAACTCGTAAAAAGTAAGCTGCAATATTGTCATCTTCCTTCATCTGTAAGTTGTTTGAACTAACTTTTGAATCTCCTTCCTAAATATTTCAAAGTTTGTCCCAAATCTCTTTAGCGGATTTACAATGTGAAAATTTGGTGAATATTGTTTCACTAAGACCATTTAGAATAGAATTTGTGGCTTTGTAATTATTTTGAATGAGTTTCATTGTTTTTTCATTTGTTGGCGGAATTGTTGGTACTGTGTATCCATCTACAATTGATTTCCAAATTTCAAATCCATGTTCCTATATATATGTCTTCATCCTTATGCTCCAAAATGCATATTTTTGTCCATCAAACTGTGGTATTCCATTTTTATACAAGTTGTTTCTCTCCATGATCTACTTTTCAATGTTTAAACTGATTTATGAAGGAACCGTTCTCTTATACCAATTGTTGGATTACTGAGAAGGGGGTGAATCAATAATAGAGCAATATAATCCGTTTTCACCAAAATGCAAGTGTTATATCAATGTATCATTATCATCCAATAGTTACAGAGTAAATAAACAATGAACAAATGAGCAATCACACACATACACAATACACTAGTGTTTTTATGTGGAAACCCAAAGTGGGAGAAAACCAGAGAATGCATTTTCTTATATGTATTGAATAATTACATTCATTGGAAGCACCAACTTCCTTTGTTTTCTAGCTACAACTGGAAGGAGGTTCCAACCCCCTAGTTTCTCAGGCTACAACCTAAGGGAAGCTCCAACTCCCCAATTCTCTAGCTATAACCAGAAGGAGGCTACAACCCCTTAAGTTCTCCGACTACAATTGGAAGGTGGATACAACTACTTTTCCTTGCCCTATCAAACCACCCTGAAATATAAATGCCAAATGTAAACAACCTATCATTTTCACTGAATCAACCACTGCCACTTTCATCCTGTCACTGTCAACCTATGCCAATAACCTGTAACAACCTGTACCAATCAACCTGCACCAAACAACATGTAAAAATAACTTGAACCAACATGTACGATGCATCAACCTTGACTCATCAATATGTACCCACATCATCAACTATACACCTCATGTATGTGACAACTCATCAACTCTACACCTCATGTAAGTGCCAACTTATAAACTCTAAACCTCATGTATGTGCCAACTCATCAACTACTTGTCTCAACCATGTACCCATCATGTACCTCAACCATATACCAAATACATACGCAAATATAACCATAAAAAATTCATCACTCTATCCATAAACCAAATACCATAAACCCTTGCATCAAACCATGTGCCACAACCTCACTCTTATGTAGCCTCAAACTAAACCAACAACTTCAACAACACATCACAACCAAAAGACCAATACCCATATGCCAAATACCAACAACAAAATACCAGCTGTATCCCTCAACAAATCTGATATATGCAGCAATGCTGAACATCCAATACCATATCATGAGATAAACCCTATCTCACAAAACATACTTCAAACAAGATGTGCCATATCTCTCATAAATAGACCCCAACCATGTTGCTAGCATGAATTTTCTGCCGCACTTTTTTTGGCGCAAATTTTCTGCCGTGATTTTTCTGCCGCGCTTTTTTCTGCCCTGGTTTTTTTGCTGCACTTTTTCTGTCGTGATTTTTCTGCCACATTTTTTCTGCCACACTTCTTCTGCTGTGATTTTTCTGTCGCACTTTTCCTGCTGCCCTTTTTTCTGCCGCACTTTTTCTGCTGCAATTTTCTCTATCAATAATACCTTCC
>SNQJ01S0006375.1:29253-75251 GCA_010110895.2 Picea sitchensis
GAAGATTAGTTTTTTATTAAAAGTTTCAAATAATATATATGTGTGTGTGTGTGGGTGTGTGTCTTAAAACTATATAATAATAATAATAATAATATTTTAAAATTATATATTTTTATATATTTAAAATTTAAAATATATAATGTAATATTTGTAAATAAGCCTAGATTCATTTTAAACCTGGATTTATCAAGCGTTCAAAGAGATAAAATCTCTCAAGGTGAAAAAATTTCCTCAAGCTTTGCACTCTAAAAGAGGTTTGCACCTTGAGAGATTTGATCCCTCTTGGTGCTTTATAGATTCGGGTTTAAGATGGATCTGGGTGGTATAAAATCAACCTATTTTTGTTTTAAGTTGTTCAACTTATGTGTTAATATTTGTACAAAAAAGTTACAATCATACAAGTATGATATTCACTAAAAAGAATATTGAATCTCAAACTCGTCATGTTCTTCGGGATGTATAGTATATTAGACCTATGACACTATAACATACATGCCAACTTTCCTTCTAACTTGCTACACATTTTTGTAGATTTTCAAAATTGGCATGCAGTCATATAGAAATATAAAAGATAGAACCAACTAGACATGTTATAATATCTCTTAAGGAGAGTAGTAAACATGGAAAACTAAACAAGCAATAGAGCTAGGATCGATTGGGTTCAGACGGACCTGGATCTATAGGACTCAATGGCCCTTTTCCTTTGCTCGTCGACTTTTGATTGTCTTTTTTCTCAATAATGATTGGGTTGGAGTTGGTTTCAACTGAGTTTGAGGTGTCTCCAACCTCCATTGTTCCCTCCCTTTCCTTATGATCCCAAGTCGTAACTTTGAAACTTAGACCAAACACCAATCAATAGAACATAGTGAATTTGGCCTATAATCTTAGCAGTTTGACCTGAACCTCAAGTTCCTGAAGCTCTTGTTGTTCCATTGCAACAATGACCAATGTATTTTCCATCTTGTAGAATTCCTTTTCTTTGAAGAACTTTGTATCTTGCAATCGGGAGAATCCTATGCCCACCACCCAATTTTGGAATTCATCTTCAAATCACTACTTGGAGGTTTGACTTTGCTTCTTCTTCACTATGCCTTTCAAATCCTCAACTGCATGTTGGATATTATTAGGGGTGTCCTCATAGTATCGTTTATTTTTTAGTAGTGTGTCCTTTTGTGCCCCTGTTCCTTGGAATCCAAGCTTGGATTTTTCCTTGGGATGATCTCTTTCCTTAGCTTTCCTACATAACCTCTACCCCATTGGCTCATGATCCTTTGAATCTGATGAGTCTCCCATCCTGTCTACCCCTTTTCCTAGATGCTTCCACCGTACTTTCTTCCACTTGAAATCCTCTAATTCCCATAGTACGCAGACTCTCGATAACACCCCCACCCACCACAAAGCTACTACAACATTCAAGACATCACGCCCCTTATACCACAATAGCTCCCACACAGTCTCAATAGAACTCCAATGCTCGTCCAGTCTTCTAGGTCTACACCTTCTCCCTCGGCTCGACATTTATGATTATAAAGACCCTATCATAGACCTGGTGCTTCACCTTTAGTAGAGGGACAACAACTAAGGGTGTCCCGTGACCCACCTCACAAAATTGAAATGGACCCTCGCCCCCCACATAAATACCTAGAAACTACAAACAGAGAGGAAAACTAGAAATACAAAGAGGATCCATGTTTCAATTTTCTTACCTAGGTATCACTCCTACAGTTGATGAGCTAAGGAGTCTACACAGGATGTAACCTAGTTTCTACCCTGGTCCTTAAAATTCCAAAATCCACCTTGCACTATTATTTTGTCCCAATACTTTTGCTCATTCAAGTTTGTTACATGTTCGAATTTGATCTCATAGTACTCACGCCACCCTCCATCTACACAGTGCCCATTTAGAACCATCATTATCCTGCTTAAAACATAAACACTTTGTACTATCCCATGCATTTCCCTCCCTCGGTGATGGAGCTCCCACCTGTGCATTCATGTTAAATTAATCATGCATACATCGATGGTCCTCCATTCCCCAGGTGGTAGGGCCTCCATTAAACTTCACTATCATCCGATCCGGGGATAAAATCAACCTATTACATATGTAAATAATAATAATAATATAAGTAAAATTAAAATTATCATTTTTTTAATAAATTAATTTAGATTCATCTTAATCCTAGTTTTATTAAGTATAGGAGATCAAATTCCTTGATGTATACCTTACTTACTTACACCTTAAAAATGGTTTACACCATGAAGTGATGAATCCATAATTAAAATAGATCTAAGTTAGTAATAACAAAATAAATACAAGGTTGAGGTGTCATGCATTAGATGCTCATAAGAGTTAGGTAATTCACAAATATACATCGTAACTGACATTATAAATAATCCCATCGTGTATAAACAACCTCGCCATGTTAAAATCCATAAACAATACTTTACTATCACAATCCAAAACATAAGCATATCCTTTTACACTTGTCATTCTAACTATTGTTTCATTTCTATTTATTCAATTTTTCACAAGTAAGAAAATTCAGATTTTGATTTTTCTAAGAAAATCCTATTCATGTGCATGTGCGCACGTGCACACACACACACACACATGTGTGTGTGTGTGTGTGGAGATACATACATACGTACATAAACTCCAAGGGTAAGCTAATCTTGTAGTAAATATACCTTCTTTCTGGCAACAGATCTAATAAGAACTCAACATAAATGTTAGGTAGGAGAAAAATTATACCACGATCCAAGGTCCCGTGTATGGTGGAACATATCCCTTACATATTTTTCTCAATTCTAAATCAACCCAAATCATAAAAAAAAGATCAAAGTTTTGGATCAGTGGGAACTCTAACTTTATGTATTGTTGAATTTTGGCAACTACAAGACAACCCTATATCCTTGTAACTACACAATACATCCCACTTTGGAGCAAGTGTTTGCTTGGAGAAGTTAAATTTTTTTGTACAAAACAAATTGGCAACTCCAAACTAACCAAAATGTAGACACATGGATCCTTTGTGAGTACTAAGGTTTCAAGTAATGTTCCTCTATTTCATTGGAGGTATTATGAGGCATTTTATTCTTAAAAAGGAAAAATAAGGTCTTTTGGATTTGCTAGACTTTTACACATCATCTATGTTCACATTATGTGACACAACTTCTCTAATGCATTTTTATCTTGTAGTGATCCATCATTGTAATATCTTTTCACATTCATTATGCATATATGATGTTTTGAAGTGTGGAACCTTTGTGAACACTAAGGTTTCAAGTTATGTTCCTCTATTTCATTGGAGGTATTATGAGGCATTCTATTTTTAAGGAAAAATAAGATCTTTGGAATTTGCTAAATTTTTACCCATCATCTTTGTTCACATTATGTGACACAATTTCTCTAATGCATATTTATCTTGTAGTGATCCACTGTTGTAATAAATTTTCACATTCTCTATGCATATATGATTTTGTGAAGTGTGATACCTTTGTGAGCACTAAGCTTTCAAGTCATGTTCCTCTATTTCATTGTTGGAGGTATTACGAGGCACTCTATTCTTAAGAAGGAAAAAGAAGGTGGATTTTCTAATTTTTTACCCATCATCTCTATTCACATTATGTGACACAACTTCTCTAATGTGTCTTTATCTTGTAGTGATCCACCGTTGTAATATTCACATTCTCTATGCATATATGATCTGTTGAAGTGTGGGAATTCTCAAGCAATGTGGTTTTCTTGATACAATCATGCAAGATATCAGCTCCATTTCCTTCATTTTAATTTGCACTAAATAATCACCGATTGATTATATATATATATATATATATATAAACGAAATCAAATGATTCTTTATATTGATTGGGATATATCGAATTATTGGCAAAGTGAAACATGTTCCTTAATGTGTTAAAGGGAGAGAAGGTTATCCTTTTTACTATTTTTCTTTACGTTTTTTTTCTCTTTAATCCATTGTTCCATGGATATAAGGAAATATGATAGTTTTCTTGATAGCATTGCTTTGTTGCATGTTTCAAACATTCTTCAAGCTGTTTGAAAATCCTTTTTCATTTTCCTTTCCTCAAAGCAATTCCTTTTGGACACTTTTGAGAGATGTTCCAATTCTGGATGATCGTGTTTAGTATCTTACATTCTAATGGCTATGGTTACTAGTGTATTAATAACTCCCATTTTTTTTTGTGCTAGATGATGGTGAAAATCAACCTTCAAGTATTTATCAATATGGATTTTTTTCCAATATACCTAATGTGTTAAGGAGTCATCAACATTTTTGGTGATAAAAAATTCCAACAAAGGAAGAGAGTAAAATCATGAAGGTGAGTAACACTTTTGTGAGAATCGGGTCTCCAAAATTACTAGAGATCTTTTTTCGACCGAAATAATACTTCTTTCGGCCAAAAGTCCTATTTTTTCAGCCGAAAAATGTTTCGGCCAAACCTTTGAACGTCAAATTGAACGGTACCGTGACGACGCCCTTGATTTTCGTGTACAATTTTAGCGAGACGGATTTTTTTCATCTGGTAACATATTTTCGGCCGAAAGAACCTTTCGGCCGAAAAAAGGTTTATATATTACCCGCACATCGCGCCTGTTATAGTTTTCCTGAATTCTTGATTAAGTGATAGTGTTAGGTGTTGGTTAGGTGATAGCGTTAGGTGCACGTCTTGGTGCTAGTGGGCGTCGTTGCTACGGGAAGAAGTTGGAGTAGCGGGCGAACGTTGGTGCTGCGGGCAGGCGGATGTTGGTGCTGCGGGCATTCGGTCCAGGTAATTTTAGTGATAATAATTTTAAATTTTATGATTTAAATAATTAGTCTTAGTATTAAATTGTTAGAGTTATATTTTAGATTTTAAATTGTATAGTGTTAGAGTGTTGACACGACCATATTCGAGCCGACATTGTTGTTGAGGGAAGGCGAACGTTGGTGCTGCGGGCATTTAGTTTAGAATAATTTTAAATTTTATGATTTAAATAGTTAGTGTTAGTATTAAATTGTTAAAGTTAGATTTTAGATATTAAATTGTTTAATGTTAGAGTGTTGACAGGGCCAATGCCTAACTCTATAGGTGCAACACCTAATGCTATATATATTCAACCTCAATCCTCCATACGACTAGACATAACTCAATGCCATGCTTTTACTGTATAGAGGTAGATCCTGAAGCTCGTATACTGAACCTTTCTACCCTCCAAATAAATAACAGTTTTTAAATCTATGAATAATTTTGTTCTCCTCCTTTTTTTGTATCATCTTTGGCTCAGGAGTTGGTAGTTGCCTCTGAGCATGATTCATGGACTGGATATTCATCTGTCGGCTTTAAATAGAGATAATTCATTCCTTTTTTAACGTTGCTAGAAGTAACATGTCTATACAAATTATCTTGTAGTTTTGTAGATCGAGTGTCTTCCAATTGCTCCTTCTGACCATGATAAAAATGATTGAAATCTCGGTCAATGATTACATCATTTCTGAAGCTGGAAAAATACTTACTTCTAGCGAGGAATACCTTAGTTTGTTGAATCTGAAACTGGAACTTTATCATTTTTTCTGGCTGAGGAATTAGTATAGTCTTTCATCAACTATTGAACTTCAATTTTAGTCTTCAGTTTTTCATCTTCGTGACCCTGATTCCTTACTAGACAAATGAAACCTCATGTCTTGATCTCCCTTTATGAAATTCTCAATCTGAGCTTGCAGTCTCTTATGATCTTCTCGAGAATAAGAGAATTTCCAGTAGCAATAATAGTCTTGAATTCAGGTACCCAGAGGGGATCAAAACTTTAATACCTGCCTTAGTTTGGAGACTCTTGAATTATACGACCAGACATTACCAGAATTATACCTTCAAAGAAATTCAAAGAATTGCCTTTGGCATGTGGTAATGTACCACCCCTGTTTCCCCTAGTTTGTAAATATAACTATATTGGCCAAGAGACTATGGAAAACTCGATATGTGTG
Organism: Picea sitchensis; assembly: GCA_010110895.2. Taxonomy (NCBI): domain Eukaryota; kingdom Viridiplantae; phylum Streptophyta; class Pinopsida; order Pinales; family Pinaceae; genus Picea; species Picea sitchensis. The sequence continues at coordinate 35,241 of SNQJ01S0006375.1, forward strand.
AATGTTTGATTTGATGAAACTTTGTATAAAAGGTCAATGAATTTAATTTCTATTATTAAGAGAAAATGGATAAGTGTTGCATAACTGCTGAAAGGGGGGTTTTCCAAGATAGACCACTGATGATATGGAAGAGATGGTGAGGGGAACCATGAATGGTTGAGATAACCCCCACCAAACCAGTACCTTGTTGGATGTAATTGCTCAGGACCAAAACAGTCCTTTGACCCAGGAATGAATTACAGTCAGGCTGGTAGGTGGGAAGACCTCCTCAAGAGTTAATGAGGGGATGGGGCAGAGTGCCCATTTGTAAGGCTTTTAGACCTAACCACGGACTGGAAATTCAGGCCACACACAATATTGCTGAGGAATACAAGAAAGGAAGGCATGGTGGGCAGAGGAAGAGTTGTGAAGAGAAGCAGAGAAGAGAGACTAAGCTTTCAAGTTCGAGGAAGAACTGAGAAACAAACATGTTTTGGTCGCAGGAAGTGGCTAACAGGGTTATGATACAAGTTGATAAACGACGGTGTTGAGTGACAGAGGGTTTATTACATATGTATTTACACATTACATGTACTTGTAGGCCCATATATGCCCCCCTTGGGGTCATATCATATACATTTATCCATATATATGCCCCTTGGGTCATAACAGATTATAGAAATAATAACTCAAATCTACGAATCTAAAAATTTCTCGTCGGATTTCAGGGTTTTTTTGCTGCACCACCAATTTGAGAATTGGTTGGTCTATTGACAGAATAGCAAGAAATTGTTGCAGCGACAATATTTTCAAAGTTGTGATTTTATTCTCCCCACAACTCATGTCATCGATGCAGTACCCCTTGGTGCATTGAACTTGTGATACTAGTGCAATGAACTACGATATTGGAGCTCATTTCATCTGGTTGTCCTGTTCAACTTTGTTGAGTTTGGAACCCTTACAAAACATCAAAATTCCATCTCTAGATTTTGCTTCTACTAGGCAACTTCTTGTAGATTATGTTAATCTCATGGATGGATCGATAGATCTTGTGTGTCTCTCAACAAATACATTGAAAAGAGACCATTAACACTGATTCAAGAGGTCATAAAGACTCAATCTGTGCATGACCAAATAGAAACAATATAGTTTGCATTGTGTTCTTCAACCTTTATAAGCCAAATTTTTTCTTCAACAAAATTACGCAGGCATCATTTCGATGGAGTACCCCTAAGTGCATTGAACTTGCGATACTAGTGCAATGAACTACGATATTGGAGCTTCATTTCATCTGGTTGTCCTATTTGTTGGGATTTGGTGATAATGAATTACTCTAAGGATGGATTTGGATCCTATTATTTTGTGTTGGTTGCAACTAAAATAGACCAAGTTAGAATATGGATAGGAGTGCATTTAATAATCAGTTTCTAGTGTAAATGTATATAAATTCATGCAAGCCCGTAGAGGCATATATGACAAAGTGAGAGGAATGAGCTTATGTTAGACAACTTCTTTTAGATTATGTTAATCTCATCGATGGATCGATAGATCCTGTATGTCTTTCAAGACTCGATCTGCGCATGACCAAATAGAAACAATATAACTTGCATTGTGTTCTCCAACCTTTACAAACAAAATAATGATCTTCAATAGCACTACGCAGGCAACACATCGCTTAATTTTTTTTTCTCGAACTCTCAGGCTTCAACGTTCTTGAGCTGCATCGAAATCTCAGTTTTCATAACGACTTCTCGGAGCTATACAAGGCATTGAATGGGATTGCCATCATTTTAATTGATTCAAAATTTTCAGATGGGAGCTGAATAAAAAAATATTTGAACAATCTACATGGATTAAGGAGAGTCAACAATCAGAAATTTCGATATTTCGGATCTGATATTTGACTCAATAAAAGCTGCAATAAAGAGGCTTACACGTTCAGAATTTCTTCCAACGAATAGGAGGGGGAGGAGACCATACAAGAACGCCCTCAACTTGCTTTGATTCTAGAAATGGAGGATCATGAGCGTTTGGTTGAAATAGGACTAAAAAAGCAGATCTGACATAAACTTGAGCCAATAAACAAATGTCTAATACTGTTTCTCAATAAAAGAAGTGCCAGATTTATAAGAATATCTGAGCAATTTTACAATGGAGAGCCTGTCAGATCTAAAAGCACATTTCTTTTGGATCTTAAAAAACAATTATAGACCTACCACAATGGATTTGCATTTTTAATAAATAATAACCATTCACGTTTGTCTCATGCTCAACCATGTTAGATGTATCACAGATTAGTGACATCCAAAAAAAAAATCAGATTTTACAATATAATCGGATTAGATCTGTGTTGTTCTCAGATCTACCAAGAATCTTAGGAAAAATAAAAGCTTTTCAAAAGAAAGGCAAATCACAATAAATTGATATTTCAGAATTGCAAATAATTTCTTTAATATGAAATAACAAAATAAATTGAGAATCTGGATCTCGGAAAGGCTGGGAAGAAGCGTCTAGAGAGTAGAACATGCATTGTGGGGCTCTAAAAAAGAATGGGAATATTATGAACCTAACATTAACGTTCATCAACGCATTTTCAGTAATCGAATAAAACAGAATTGTGATTTAAATAATAAAATATGGTTGGACGGTAAAATATTGAGTTGGATCAAGGATCCGTGCTGGCTTATTCCTTCCGGAAATGGCTCGCCGACTTTTTCTCAAAGCGCCAGCCAAAGGATTTTAATAATAACGCCAACGCTTTCTGATGGTGTTGCCCATGGGAAACTCAAGCCAGGGGATCTCTGTAATCAAACCCTAAGGCAGACAGTAATTATAACGCAATTAACCGACAGCAATGGTGTGGAGTGTGGTTGAAGCTGCCCGTTATACTTTGGAGTCTAACAACTACCTGTTCACTTTTTATTTTATTCTTTGGTAAGAGAGTTTTTAATAATCAATTAAATAATAATTGAAGTAGTTAATAAAAAACTAAAAACAAATTCTTCTTCACCTAAAATGATATCTCTTTTTGAAACATATTTATATTTTTTATAAAAATGCATAGTCCACTTTCCAAAACTTAATCAATCTCAATATTTGTGAACATGCGAATATTAATTATTTAGATATTACTCGATTAAAAATATCAATTTGTTACACTTCTCAATAATAGGTTTCTAAAGGAATATGAGTGTTGAGTATTTTTCTTGATTGAGATATTTTTAATTAAAATCCAATTATTTACATCATTTTTATCATAGTTTAGTGGTAGGATAATTGTTTTAGTTTTGGTTTGGATATTATATTTAATTTTGTTCGAAATTTAGTAAGAAATTGTTGAATCTACAATTTTGAGTGGTTAGTGCATTATAATTGAAGTGTACTGGAGTTTTCATGGAATTGAATCTATTTACACATTCATAAATAAAATTTAAATAACATAAATGTGAATTCATTTTAAATTTAAATCGTTAGTTCAATATAAGAATCAAAACATAAAATAATTAAACAACCTCTTATAGTCCATAAAAGAATATCACATCGATATGATAATCTTGGTAAACATCCATCCCTGAGCAACTTCAATCTAACTCAAAGATCCCACTTGTTCTCTGAACATATGCACAACGTTTCGAATATAATTCTTCTTTGATTAAAATTTTGTATGTTTTGATTGTTTTAAGAATCGATGGGTTAGAATTTGGTATATTGTCATTTCTAATTATAATTTTCAAAATGAAATGAACAAATAATAAGAAAAAATAGTAAGATTAATAAAATGAAGAGTATTTTTTTAGATTTGTATACATATATCACACACGAGGGCACAAGTTTAATTGTTCATCTACTCTAGATTAAAGAACGTGTGATCCTTTTCAATTTTTCTGTGTGTAATGGGTGCATGTAATATGTTTATTGATATTCCTATCTTAGTGACTTATATGCAAAGCTGTTTGTAAGACATTTATAACTGTACCAGAAAATACCACAAAGTGTTTGATAAAATCCACACAAGAAACAACAATTGAACAACAAACATTTTTTGTATTTATCTAGTTGAAGTCTGGTGGTATCATAGATGTTGATTCTTCCATATTGTAACGACATTGGTGCCTAGGAGGAAAGGGCATGGATGACAACCCATTCAAACGTCACCAAAAAATAAATAGTATCCATCCAAACAGAGTCAAAAGGAAAAGAACTAGAAGGACAATTGGGAGACAACCATGTTGGGGTTATGCTCCAAATATTAAAGGATTTGGTTAAGGGATGAATGAGGCATCCCAAAGACAACCAGAAATGACAAGGTTCCAACAAAAGGGCAGGGTGCTCCTGATTGGTCCAATGAGAAAATATGAATGGTTCAAGTCAAGGAGGATCCATTGGATTCCATTGGGGTGACATGATCCACACATATAGTATCAATAACCTTACCCCATCTCATAGTGGAAGCCTAAGTATTCCTATACCCCTATTACCATAATTCTTGGTAGGAAAACCAACAAGAGCACATGAGCAGTTGGATCAAGAGGTTGATGTAAACTCCTCATACATGGTGTATGAGACATTAGATGAAGATATCTAGGAGAAAGTTTCCTATATAGACTTCTACATCCTCAAGCAGAGGAACAAACCTAGGGAGTGGAACAGAGCATCCCATAATCAACAAAAAATTGACCTCATGTGCAGGGTGGGAAGGTTGACTATCCCATCTTTCAACGAGTCTTATGAGAGAAACGGCCGAGCATAGGTGCAAAATTTGGACACATACCTCCAACTTAACCCCATGATTGAGGCATAAGTAATTGAGTATGCCACCTTACACTTGGATGGAGAAGCTCATAGTGGTGGTACCATGGGATAGTGACATTGGGGCACACCAACATCACTTCATATGTATACTTCACTAAGAGTTTGATGGAAATGTTTGATAAGAAGGACTTGAGGATACACTTCAAGGAGTTGTACAGTTAGTATTACAACGAGGGACCACGAGAGACACATTACATCACAGTTTTCAAAGGATAGGTAGTCTAATGACAAATATTTCGACAACGATTGGTGATATTATTCCACCAGAGGGTCTAGTTGAATTTCGAGCAAGGATAGGTGAAAGGTAGACCAACCACACTCTAGGATTCCATCATGAAGACTTATGATATGGTAGACATAGTCCCCAAGAAGACACCAACAAAAAAAATTATCCCATGGAAGGGTCAAGTGTGAAAACCTCCCCAAAAGGTATAGACGAGGAAGGACAGGTTGGATGAGGAGACTTAGAGAGAACTAAGGATGAATAAGATTTGTTATAGTTGCAAGGAGTCGTGGGAACAAGGTCATCAAAGCATGGGAAAAGGTAAATTCTATTATATTGAGGTAATTTCTTATGAGGATGATATGAAAAGGTGATGATAGGGCATTAGGCAGGAAAATGGTGAAAACCATCAAACCTCAAAGCTAAAAGAAGCCATTGTAGGATGGCCTTGAGGAAGTGACCATTGCACTTTCGGGAGTCCCTAAATATTACACCTTTAGGGGTTAGAGAGGCATTGTGAGAAGTCTAGAGGTTGCAACATTGATTGATAGTGGGGCCACCCACAGCTTCATTGATGGTGCACTTGTCACCAGGAGAAAAATCCTTGCAGAAGGAGTTTGAGGGATTCAATGTTGTAGTAGAAGATGGGTAAAACATGGCGTATAATCAAAGGATCGAGGTGTTGGAAGTAACATTGGGAAACTATACATTAACATATAAATTTTATGACATAGATTTAGCATATACTCATGTGGTGCTAAATTCCTCATTGGGAGATATCCATAGTGCTCGAGACATATGAGGATGGAGTTCAGGACAAGGGTAGAAAAATGGAGTCATCTTATGGGTATGTCAATGGTGAGTTGTGTCGACCAATGCATTGAGGCCCTTTTTAGACACAGGGGCATGGATTGTGCAACAAAGTGCTTGATCACCATGGAGAAGCCATCACAATGTATCCAACATTACCATACAAACATCCAAGAATTGCTTGGAAATCATGAAAGAATGTTTGAACCATTGAGAGGACCATGCATTAGGAGTTTGGGCATGTCATTCGGGCTAAATGGGGTTGAAGCGTGATCACCCACCCTATGGGCATCGAGAGGGTTCAAGGGATGAATAGAGATGCTTAAGCAAAGGAGTTGTTGGAGATGGGACATATCGGGCCTAGTTCTAGTCCCTTCACTTCTTTAGTTCTACTGGTGTGAAGGCGAAGGATGGCACTATGTGGATGTGCATAGACTACAAGGAAATGAATTAAGACATAATGTCGTGCAATGCCCGAGTTGATGAGATGATAAGCAAGCTACATGGGAAGTGTGTGCTACTCGAAGGTTGATCTATGATCAAGATACCTCCAAATTTGGCTCAAAGAGGGGGATATCGATAAAACAACATTTAGGTGTCATTATGGGCACTATAAGTTTCTAGTCATGCCTTAGGGTTGAATATAGCACTAGCCTTTAATTCATGCATGAACCATATCTTCCACAAATAGTTGAGGAGTAATTCTCTTACTGGTGTTCTTTGAATATCTTCTTATCTACAACAATACGTGGGGGAAACATATGAAGCATGTGGATGAGATCCTCACCACTATGGAGAGTAGTCGCTTTTTTCCAAGGAGGTAAAGTGTGATTTTGGGTTGACAAATATCCTCTATCACGGGGCATGTGATTGGTGTTGAGGGATCAAAGGTGCATCAGAAGAAGATCCAGAATGATATTATGTTATTACCCTAGATCACTCATCGATCTGCCAGGATTCTTCCATATATGCATCTATTATAGGTGCTTTTTGAAATGATTTTCACGGTTGGTTGTTCCTTTCATTGACATACCTCACCAATAAGGGGGAATTTCAATGGTCAGAGGATGCACAAGTAGCATTCAACAGAATGAATAGGGTGATGAGCACTTTCCTAGTATTAGCACTCCAAAATTTCACGCAACCTTTTGTCACGGGTGTGGCCGGATCTGATGAGGGGATAGGAGTGGTGTTGATGCATAACTGACACTTGATAGCTTTCAAGAGAAGAAAGCTAAGAGAGACAGAGAAGCTCTATATGATCTATGATAAGGATATTTGGCCATCATGCATGAATTAGTTGAATTTCAAATAGTTCATTAGGAGTACGCTTTGTGGTTAGGACTGACTACAATAGCTTGAGATATTTCTTGGTGCAATGGGATCTGAATGAGAGGAAATATAAATGGGTGAGTAAGGAGCATGCATATGATTTTTACATTGAGCATGTAAATGGAAAGAAGAACATAGTTGTTGATGCCTTATCCAGTAGACCTGGAGCCTTCTCCATGATAGAGTTCTCAACATAATGGAAGTCCATTATTTTGGTGGAAAACTCCAAGAATAGCAGCTACCGTTGGTGTGGAGGTGGTATTGGGATGGCAAGCGGTGCAAGGGTATTGGATGACATCATCTACTACAAATACATGATCTATCTTGTCCATGAGTCCAAACTCAAGGATAAGATTTCAAGGGAAACACATAATGCACCACTAGCAGGGCACCAAGGTATCTAAAAACCTACAGGAAGGTGAGGGAGAGATTCACCTATAAGGGTCTAAAGGAGGATGTACTTCATCATGTGAGGGACAACATGACTTTCCAACATAACAAGTCAAATTACACATCTTGTGGGACTCATGACCATTGTCGATTCTGATAGAAGTGGGATAGCATTTCCATAGAATTCATCACAGGATTACCAAAATAAACCAAAGTTGTATCTTGTGTATGCATATTGAATAAATATGTGTACTTATTTGTCATTGTCGTAGAGTACAATGCATCATCTTAATGCAAATCTATTCTTCAAGGAGGTGTTGGGCTACATGGTCTTGAAGGAACATAGTCGTGTAGGGATAGCTAGTTTCTGACTAGCACTAAGTTTGTTGGGTTATGCGGGATGGGTTGACACCTGGTACTGGCTACCACTTGGACAAGGGAAGATTGAGATAGTGAAACAAGTGGTTGGGGTGCGCGGGGTATGTGTTGGGACTGATGGCAGACATGAATAAAGGTGGTTTGCATCTTGGGGCATTGTCGCAGCCTGGCTTCGTCACATGTCCATGGGTTGGAGTCCCATTGGTGGCATTGTATGGTGGTGCCCATCAGCTATCATTTGAAATTTGGGAAGAAGAGCTCCCAAGGAAAAGATTGGTTGCGAAATCATGACGTCTTGGGGAGTCACGAAGGGATGATTTGTGGGTTGATCCGAGAATCATGGAAGGTATAATGTGTAGGGCAGGTTGGAGACAGCTTTTTGGGTTGGGGACCTGGTCAACAAGTTAGGCCTTGCAAACAATCATGGTTGAGAGAAGGTGGTGGGAAGTTTGAGCCTTTGCTTTATGTGCCCTACAGTGATCAAGAGAGTGAGGGGAGGTAGCATCACGAGATGGGCTTCGGAGGATAATATCCACAACACCCCATGTATGTTGCCTCAAGAAGGCATTTGGACAACAGGTCGTTGCTTCAACAGATCTTCCTCCATTAAATGAGGAAGTTGGTTATATCTTCAGAAGTTTTGATGTCGAGAGGTGAGTTGAAAACATAGTCATTTGAGATTACTTGGTCGTATGGAGAGGATTTATCATAGAGGATGCTACTTGGGAAGGCGAGATCTTACAAGACCATGATCTAGAGTTGCTTGAGGAAAAACAATCTTGGGAAGGGAGGTTGTAATTTCCCATTCAATTAATCATAATGAAGAGTGACTTAATATCCTATCGATACTTGGCAGAGCTATAGTCGGCAAGGACAAAGATTCAAGATAGTTTTATTTGGGTTAAAAGAATAACAAATCTAAAAGTGACATTAAATAAATAATAATCATATTTAAATGAAATTGGAGGAAAATAAAGTGAGGGTTTGATTAGGTCAAAAGGGAAAGATCTTGAAGGCTTAGAGGAAGGATAAATAGAGAGGTAACCCTTCTCTTTGGCATTGTGATTTTATCTCTCATTTTGGAGTGCTCTTGGAGCCATTGTTTCATTAGGGTTTAGCAAAACCCTTCCACCGTCTGATTGATTTATTTGGTGCAATATACACCCTAGATAAATGAGGAGGATCCATACGAGGTCTTCATTGAAGTCCTAGATTAGTTTTTGTCATCTTGGAGGAATATCGACGTGCGTAGGGGGTTGACAGATCTTTCTAGAGGAGGTTGATCGTAGATTCTGTCGCTTGGAGGGTTTTGGGGAAACTATGAGAAAGTTCATCCCTGTGGGTTGAGTGTAGGGCATCCTATGATTCCCCACTTGTTGGCCAACCTCATCTCGTGAGGCCCCTCTTGTTGCACAACCTTGCCTAGAGAGGATCTCTAGAAATTGAGGTTACAAGTGTGTTAAGGTACAAGAATTCGTATCACAATGGTAGGTGTTTCTGGGGCAAACTGATATCGCACAAGCGAAGGCTAGACAGTGCATGGGAAGACATATCATATCTTGAGGATATTTTGGCATCATTAATAGGTTTATTGTTGTTATTTGTTAGTAGATATTGCAGCTACCTTTTAGCCAATATATTTGTGTGTTTAGGAGGGTTTTGGAGTTGTTTTTACAATAATAAGAATCTTTGTATTTTTTGTGATTTGGGTTCCATACCATAATAAGATGCCATGGTCATCTTCTCTATTCTTTGTGTAATGGGTGCATGTAATATGTTTGACAATATTCCTATATTGGTGACATGAAAACTATTTGTAAGACATTTCTAGCAGCATTAATCTGAAGTGTTTAATAAAAATCAAAACAAACAAAAATCATTTGAATATCAAACATTTTTTTTTATCTGTCCTAGTTGGGGACATTACAACGGGTGTAAATTTGTTGTTTTTCTTATAGAGAAGCACAAAATATTTTGTTCATTGAATATACCTAAGGACCCTTTTGTTTCAGTGACTTTCTCTGGGTTCTTGCATGGATACAAGAAAAGAATATTATTGATTGTGTTATGACAAATATGGATGACATATTTGTGGAGATAGATGATGCATGATCAATTGTATATAGTTGGTCTTGTACACCATTTCCCCTTCAAATTTTGGATGAACAAGTTTTGCTCCGCCAGGTAAAGAGGGGGTTTACAATTCTCCATACCAAATTTTTAAACAAACATGTAGCATACTTGGTTTGATTAGGGCTGATGACGTTGTTGTGAGACTTTCACTCTAATATTGTCGGAAGGTATTTAAAATTTGTCATTTTTTAATCCTTTTTGAGAGTTCGTTTTTGCACAGCGATGTGATCTTCATGTCCCATGTAATGATTAGTCATCAGCAGCAAAGACAATGATCACCAAGTTTTGACCTTGCATCATGTAATATAGAGTATCATCAGACTCACTATGATGAAAACCAACATGTCTAAGGTATTCATCCATCTTGGTATACCATGCTCTAGGTGTTTGTTTCAAGCCATATAATGATTTAATAAGCTTGCATACTTTGTGGTCCTTTCCTTCAACTTCAAAACATAGGGGTTGAGTCATATAAACTTATTCTTTCAAATCACCATTAAGAAAGACACTTTTGACATCCATTTGATGATGTGTCCAACCATACTGTGCAACCAAATTTATCACCATTATGATGGTGTTCCACTTTGTTGGAAACAAGCTGTTTCTTCATGAACCAATTACTTCTTTTGAGCAAATCCTTTTACGCTGACCTTTCTTTATGTTATCTACTTCACCACCATTAACTTTATACTTGATTCGATAAACCCATTTGCAACTAATGGGTTTAACATTTGATGAACAATCAACAAGTTTCCATGTTCCATTTGCAATTACCAAATCATATTCATCCACCATGGCTTGGTGTCATTCTTTTTGCTTCATTTCTTTTGCAAAAGTTGTTGGCTCAATAGAATCATGAGTTACTAAGGGAAAATTTGATTGAGATGAAGTAGAAATTATAGTTCTTCTTTTTGTCTTGTTCATCTAAATTTGAACATCTAGAAATGATTATTGTGAACAATTTTGGTCAATTGTGTTGTCCCTATGGTGAAGTTACTACAATTTATTTGTCCTTGATTGAGGATTCATCATATGAGGAAAATTTATCTAACTCTTGAACATTCATGTTGGGGGATAAGTCTTTTTCAATCCAATTTGGTTTTCCTTAAATAAATTGTCTTTCTTGAGCTACCTTGTTCTCTAAGTGACTAAGTAGATTATCAATCTCTCAAGATGTTTGACTTTCTGTCTCATCAAAGACTACATCCTGTATGATAATTAATTTTCCATTGGATAGCAACCTATAACATTTCTTCTCATATGAATAGCCAATAAGACTATATTTCATACTTCAATTTTTCAACTTACTCCTTTTTTTCCTTAGGAAATAAAAGGGCGTAACAAAGTGGAGCCAAAAACTCGAAGATGATTAATTGAAGGATTAGTACCATACCAATCTTCATAGGGATTAATTCCATCTAAGGATGATGGGGGTGATCAATTCCTTAGTTATATTGTTGTGTGAATTGCTTCGGCCCAATATTGAGTGCTTAGCCCCTTGAAATGCAACATTGATCTTGTCATTCCCATTATAGTTTTGTTCATTATTTATGTGACTCCATTATGTTGTGGAGTATAAGGTGTAGTGAACTACCTTTTGGTGTATTTCTCCTACAAAAAATAATCATTTAAGATTCATGTGAAGCTTAAGGAAATTATCCAGATTGCTCATTCTAAGGGTGGAAATCTTCTATTTGGTGGCATTTTCAACTAAGCGTTGAAATTGTATGAATTTGTCAAAGAAACATGTTTGTTCTTCATAAAATGTACCCAAATCATGCTTGTACAATCGTAAATGAAAAGAACAAGTGCTTACATCCACCAAAGAAGACCCGCCGGACCCTAAATATCCATGGATTAATTACAAAACATATATTTGCTTTCAAATCGTGTGCTTGTGAAAAATTATCCCACTCTGTTTGTTTCCAATGATACAAAGCTTCCACACTTCTTTGGATTCCTTTTTGAGAGTAAAATTCTTTCACCATTTCGTTTGTTTCTAAGTTGCTCGGGGCTCCAAAAGTTCAAATGTCCAAATTTGTATTTCCATAATATTAAGGAGCTAGGAGATAAATCCACTAATGATGTGAAATCATGTTTTTGAAGAAGGACTATGCTTTGTAGCCCTAAAAAAATTCCATCTTCGTTAATGTTAATTATTGTTTTAAATTTTGTTTGGTGAATTAATGTTAATCCATCCATCTTCCATGATAATTTGATGTCCTCCTTGTCTAATTAGGACTAAGGACAGTAAATTATTTTTAAAAGATGGAACATGCCAAATATTAGGAAGTAATATTTTTCCAATTCTAGGTAGAAATAATTGGACTAATCCTTTTCTTTGAGGAGTATGGGTTGTGTCATCTTTTGAATATATTGGATTGAGTTCCTTGTCTTGATATGCCCCAAAATAATCTTTTTTGTAACACATGTTGAATAACAACCATCTAATATCCATTCATTTTCATTAGATTTAACCCCGTTAAAACTAAAGACTACTTCAAAAAAAAATCATTATCCTTATAACTCCCAAAGTCTTATATATATATATATATATATATATATATATATATATATATATATATATATATATATAACCTTTATACCAAAACTCCCAATTCAAAAAATACATCACTATTATGACTCAAAAACACATTAAGGGCCTAATAATTTTCAAAAACATTTTAATATTTACTTATTAGTCTTTTTTTGTTTTTATTAATTTTCAGACTTTGTGACTGTTCCTATTTTTGGGGTTGTCTGGCTATTCTACTAAATGGTTTTCTGTATTATAAATTTACAAGAATCACTATTTTTGTTGTTCAAAATGGATTTCTAAATGTAGAAATAAACTCTGCATGTTGAAACACTAAGATTATACAAAAAATAATTCAAATCTACAGATATAACAATTCACCAATTTGAAAATTGGTTGATCTATTTATTGACTGACAGAATAACAAGAAATTGTTGCAACGACAATATTTTGAGAGTTGTGATTTTATGCTCCGCACAGCTCGTGTCATCGATGCAGTACCCGTTGGTGCATTGAACTTGCGATATTGGTGCAATGAACTACGATATTGGAGCTTCATTTCATCTGGTTGTCCTGCTCAACTTTGTTGAGTTTGGCACCCTTACAAAACATCAAAATTCCATTTCTAGATTTTGCTTCTGTTAGGCAACTTCTTGTAGATTATGTTAATCTCATGGATGGATCGATAGATCCTGTGTGTTTTTCAACAAATACATCGAAAAGAGACCATTCACAAATACATAAACTTGAGCCAATAAACAAATGTCTAATACTGTTTCTCAATAAAAGAATTGCTAGATTTATAATAATGTCTGAGCAATTTTACAATGTAGAGCCTGTCAGATCTAAAAGCACATTTCTTTTGGATCTTAAAAAAACAATTATAGATCTAAAAGCACATTTCTTTTGCATATTTTTTTTAAATAATGACCATTCACGTTTGTTTGTCTCATGCTCAGAGGGAAAGCATCTTACCATGTTATATCTATCACAGAATTGTGACATCTAAAAAATCAGATTTTACAGTAAATCGAATTAGATCTGTGGATTTGTTCTCAGATCTACAAATAATCTTGGAGGAAAAATTAAAGCTTTTCAAAAGAATAGCAAATCACAACAAATTGATATTTCAAGTGCAAATAATTTTCTTATAGTAAATAAAATATTTTTTTTAAGACTTTGTTTGGTTTGATGAAGAAACCAAGATTAAGCTTTTAAGTCTTCTATTTGACAGATTCATCATGGTCTTCTCATCACCATGTTAGTTTCAGAAGCATCTTTATACAAGTAATTTTATTGATCATGGAAAAGATTATTACATAGTGGAAGAGAGGCAAAGCATATATATAACTTCTAAGGTCTTATTTAAATATGTGAAGTGTTCTTGACCAACAACTTAAGAATAATCATTTATGACAAGGATATGACAAGGTCAACCTAGAAAACACATAACTTCTAAAATAACTTTATTAATTTAGAAAAAACTAATTTAAAATGATTTTAAAATTATTAGGCTAACATATGTATGGATGACCCTTAATTGTTCCATGAATAGATACATTGGAATTGACTTATTCATTGATTGCTAGATCTCATAATGGCATTAATACAATAAGACTATGTAATATTCCTTGCATCATATTTGTCATAATTGTGTTGCATCATATTTATCATAGATTAGCTGCATAGTTTGTGTGTTGAGACCATCATGTTTGTGTCATTCTTGTATCATATTGCATCTATATAAATGGAAATTTGCTCATCAATATTTATCATCCATGGTATATATTGGAAAAACTATGTATATAGCATCATAATTATATATTGGATAAAAAACTACATTAGTATTTACAAATAATTTTAATGTTATTTAACATTCCTAAATAATGATTCCGAGGGTTGAGCATAAAGGAAAGGGTTGAGCATAAAGGAAAGTAGTAGGTTAAAAGCTTTATGAAAGGGTTTTTATCTGGTAATATTTTTCGAGTACATTTGCTAGAAATCCAGTGAAAAATAGTTAGATTAATAGTTTTGAGCGATTATTTCTGTATAATCCAAGTGCTTTATCAGTTTTTCAGTATTCTGAATCCATTTTTGTATTCAAGAAATAAATTTAAAAACAACAAAATGATACTTCCGTACACAGAGTTAAGTCACCAAATTCTGATGAAAACCATTTAATAGAACCAGTAAACAACGCCTAAAGGAAAAAACCCGCCGACTTTTTCTCAAAGCGCCAGCGAAATGATTTTAATACTAACGCCAACGCTGTAAACGCAGACAGTGATTATAACGCAATTAACCGACAGCAATGGCGTGGAGTGTGGGTGAAGCGGCCCATTATACTTTAGAGTCTAACAACTACGTGGGTACTTTGTATTTTATTCTTTAATAACAGAGTTTTTAATAATCAATTAAGTATAATTGAAGTAGTTAATACTTTGGAGTCTAACAACTATCTGTTCACTTTTTATTTTATTCTTTAATAACAGAGTTTTTAATAGTCAATTAAGTATAATTGAAGTAGTTAATAAAAAACGAAAAACAAATTCTTGTTTACCTAAAATGATATCTCATTTTGGAACATATTTATATTTTTATAAATTTAAATCCAATCCAACCGAAGCATGGTATAACTTAAGAAAAAAAATATGTATTACACCTTCCCGTTTCATAAAACTATTTATGCACCCCCACACAACCGACAAATTTGTACCTTGTGGACTTGAAATGGTTATAAAATGTAAGCTGTTAAGTTTCATTGGGCCCCGAAAAAATTCATCGTGTTGGTGGCCCGTGGGGGTCATTCTTTCTGAATATTGTTGTCTACTTCTTGGGAGCAAATGCCATGAAAAGACTCGTTGTCATAGATTCTCAACATCCCTAGATATCCTTAATTACCGAATAGATGGAGGAGGGTCTTCGGTATATCTAAACCGAGTTTTTATTATTGTCTCAATATTTCTAACTTCAATCGAGGCCGACCTTAGTTTAGGGTTAGCTCAACTAAACATTACATTGATCGAGGTCAATAACCATGGTTTATCAATGTATCAAATGCACTATCAAACATTATTTATCACGTGTTTAAACATTATTTATGATGAGTTTAACAAATTTAAAGATTTTTTATAATAGTAGTGTTAAATATTTTTAGGAATTTGCACTCGTTCTAAAACTTCAAAAATACATAGTACATTTTCAAACTTAATCCAATCTCAATATTTGTGCAATATTATTGATTTAAATATTCTTGGGTGAAAATATTAATTTTTTTTTTTTTTTTTTTTTAATTATGAGACAACAATCTCCCAGAGTATATTCTTATTGCTATGTCTAGCAGGCAATATGAACATTATCCTATCCATACAGTTTTGAACTTGTGACCTTCCAAAATAACACATGTTCTTAACCGTGGGCCCACTCAGGTGCTCAAAATATTAATTTGTTACGCCTCTCAATAATAGGTTTCTAAAGGAATATGAGTGTGATATAAGATTTTTCTTGATTTAAATTTTCTTTTGATTGGTTAATATGGATTTTTTGTGAGATCAATTTATTTACATCATTTTATTATAGTTTAGTGGTAGTTTAATTGTTTTGGTTTTGGTTTTTTAGGATGTTTTTTAAGTTTAATTTTGTTTAAAATTTGGTAGAATTGTTGGATCTATAATAGTTTGAGTGGTTGAATTAAGCATGAAATGAAATGTCGGTTTTAAGGCGTTCGAATTCATTTCTGCGTTCATGATGCAGTTTGAAATAGTAAAGTGTGATTTCATGTAGAGATTTAAATGGTGAATTCAATATAAAAATCAAAGGCAAATAATTAAACAACTCCTTATAATCCATAAAAGAATATCACATGATATGATAATCCTCATAAACATCCATGACCACATTAATCTTTCCTAACTTTAACCAAAGAGTTTAGATCAATTTAGGATAAAGACAACTTCAATCTAATTCCAAGATCCCCACTTGTTCTCCACAACATCACAACATTCTTCTTTGATTAAAATTTTGTATATTTTGATTGTTTTAAGAATTGATAGGTTAGAATTTGTTAGATTATGTTTCCCAATTACAATTGGATCTATTTTCAAAATGAAATGAACAAATAATATTAAGATTAATAGAACAAATAATAAGAAAAATAATATTAAGATTAATAAAATGAATAGTATTTTTTAAGATTTGCTTACATACAACATACGAGGGCATAATTTTAATTGTTCATCTACCCTAGATTAAAGAACGTGTGAGCCTTTTCATTTTTTCTTTTTAATAATTTTGGAAGAATTATGGGATTTTAGAAATCCAAAAGGCATTTTGGTGAAGGATTTGGCAAAAATTATAAAGATGTTTAGTGTACACTTTCAAAATATCCTTATAAAGTATATGCATGCAAGTATATGTTCATACATGATGTTGTGGTGGTTAGAAGGTAATGCCATCAAGTTTTCCCTACTAAATTCATTGAAAGAGATATTCTTAGGGTTGAAATAATGGATGAGTTGTGAGAGGCTTTAACCAAAATTAAAAATGGAAAATATTTGGGTATGGTTACTTGGGTTTTGGATTTTTGAAAATGTAAAAATTGGTTTACAGGATATGGCATGCATGGTGAGAGAGGTCTTCCATATAGGGAGAATGAGAAAATTGCATAATCATTGATAAGGTTAATATCTATGAATGTAACAAAGGACACCATGGGTCATGGTGCCTAATCACTCTTTTCAAAGTTTTATATAATATTATACTTATGGTTCATGCTTTTATAATTAAAAGAGTGTTAACTCATCGTTAGATGTGAATAGAGAAGATTTATCCATGGTAGATATATTTCGGATACATGTTTTACAACATGCGAGATTATTACAAAGTTAAAAGAGTTCAACCAACATGATTTGTTCCTAAAAATTGATTTTGATAAGGCTTATGACATGGTAGATTGGTCTTGCTAAAAATTGATTTTGATAAGGCTTATAAACATATTAGATTGGACTTGCTAAAATTGATTGTGATAGAAACATGACATGGTAGATTGGTCACAGAATTTTTTAAATTTAGGGAATTGATAACTAAGATTATTCAGGTTTAGATCTGAGTTGTTACTTTAGGCTAGTTGTTAATAGTTCACAAGCCATAACCTAGCACGAAACTTATGGCTCAACCTAGGGTTGAGACATCTTGAGACTAACCACAAGTGGAAATCTTTATCTTGGGGTGCCTACCTTTTCAACCAAACCATAACTTGGGTCACATTTTTGAAGTAAAACTATTTTTGATTAGTTAAGAGTAGCTTTTGTCATATAAACATGATAATGGTTCAAGATCTAAATCTAGAAAATTTTTCCCCTCTAGATAATTAGCGATAAGATTTTGTTTGCACATAATGATATTGGTGAATTAAGTTTTGTTTAGTTGATGCAGGTTGAATTCTTGAAATTATATAAAATCTAGTCAAACTTAATTTATCATGCATTCTAGAAGGCAGTCTTATCATAAAAAAATACAAGTTCTCTTAATTACATTTTAAACAATTTTATATATATATATATATATATATATATATATATATATGTATATATATATATATATATATATATATATATACTATATATAACTTGAGAGTGGGTCTAATGGTTAAGAACATGTGTTTTCTCCTAAGAGATTACAAGTTCAAATACAAAGGGGTATGGAGCAATTTTGATTGTCTGGCTTGGCCATTACCTTAAGAGAAATAAATTATTGTTATTATTATTATTATATTTTAAAAGAATTATATATTTGTATATATTATGATCTGAATAATAAGACAACCAATGCCTATGCTTGGTGGACGTAGCCCAACGTTTGGGTGAACCACGTGAAATCCCTATGTTTCTTATCTGTGTGATTGTTAATTATCATATGTGAATTGTGTTTTCCGCATTCACAATTATTACAAGTGGTATCAGAGTTGGTTGGAGGAGAGGGTGTCGAGGGCATCAAATTCTCGGAGGATCCGCATAAGTGAAACTTGTGTACAGTGCGTCGATTTCCACATCATCGCAGGGGCCTCCTCTTGGAAGGTGTGACTTCCTATAGGCTAACCTTCTGTTCCTCAAAAATTCTTGAGCACGTCGCACCTTGGATGTATCGGCAGGGGAAACAACCACCATACATTGTCGCAACCTGGTTGTAGTTGGAGGTGCGACGATCCTTACTAGCACGTCGCAAGGCACTCACTTCGGGAGGTGCGATGACTTTAGAAAAAAAATCGTATGTTTTTTTTTTTCTTTATGGAGTGGAAAATTTCTAAGGTATAGTCTCTTTTGAAAAATCTTAAGGTATGACATCATAAGGGATATTTAATTATTACTTTAGAGAGTTGGATTTCTTTGGTGGATTTAATAAAAGGTTTGTTATCAAGAATTAAAAAATATTTTTTTAATATTTTTTTGAAAAACTTTTTTCACCATTAATAATTTTTGGGTTCAACCATTGAGTATAAGGTTACATTATTTTTTAAAAGGGATTGGTTATTATAAGCAATGATTTGGGCATTAGGATTTTTTTGTGCTAATGGCTAAGATGCAAAGTTTGAAGTTTGAAGTTGAAAAGTTCAGTGGTAAAATCAATTTTGAGCTTTGGAAGCTCAAGATGTGGGATTTACTGGTGCAACAAGGGTTGCAAAAAGCATTGGCAGGCAAGTCAAAGAAACCAACAACCATGACGAATGAGGAATGGGAAGATCTGGATGCAAAATCTCTTAGTACCATTCGTTTATGTCTGGTCGATGATGTTCTGTTTAATATCGTAGGAGAGGATACAACATCAAGCTTATGGAGCAAGTTGGAAAGTCTATATATGATGAAGTACTTGACGAGCATAATCTACCTGAAGAGACAGTTGTACAGTTTGCGGATGAAAGAAGGTACAAAAGTTGTTGACCATTTAAATACCTCCAATACCCTTATAGTTCAATTGACTAGTATGGAAATTAAATTCGAAGATGAAGATAAGGCTATTACACTATTGTGTTTGTTCCCTGAGTCTTGGGATAATCTAGTCACCTCTATTAGCTTTAGCTCAATAGATGTTTTAGATTGTGACTCTGTTGTGGGAGCTTTGTTGGCTGAGGAGATGAGGAGAAAATCTAGTCAAGAAACCTCAACTTCAAAGGAAATGCTGGTCAGAGGTTGAAGTAAAGAGTAGAATGAGAGAGGTTTTTCTTGATCTAAGTCAAGACACAGAAAGGGTAAAGCAAAATGCTGGTACTGTGGCAAAACATGACATATCAAGAAATATTGTTGGAAAAGAAAGGAATCTGAGGAAAACTCTACGAATGAAGCAAATTGGGTAGTTAACACTGACTGAAGAGGTCATAAAGACTCGATCTGCGCATGACCAAATAGAAACAATATAGCTTGTATTGTGCTCTTCAACCTTTATAAGCCAAATATTTTTCTTCAACAACATTACGCAGGCATCATTTCGATGCAGTACCCCTAAGTGCATTGAATTTGTGATACTGGTGCAATGAACTACGATATTGGAGCTTCATTTCATCTGGTTGTCCTGTTTGTTGGGATTTGGTGACAATGAATTCCTCTAAGGATGGATTTGGATCCTATTATTCTGTGTTGGTTGCAACTAAAATAGACCAAGTTAGAATATGGATAGGAGTGCATTTAATAATCAGTTTCTAGTGTAAATGTATATAAATTCACGCAAGCCCATAGAGGCATATATGACAGAGTGAGAGGAATGAGAGAACTTGCAAGTCTGTTGTAATCTCCATGATCTGAATAATAAGACAATCAATGTCTATGGTTGGTGGACGTAGCCCAACGTTTGGGTGAACCACGTGAAATCCTTGTGTTTCTTATTTATGTGGTTGTTAATTATCATATGTGAATTGTGTTTTCCGCATTTACAATTATAACAAGTGGTATCAGAGCTGGTTGGAGGAGAGGGTGTCGAGGGC
Source organism: Picea sitchensis (assembly GCA_010110895.2). NCBI lineage: Eukaryota > Viridiplantae > Streptophyta > Pinopsida > Pinales > Pinaceae > Picea > Picea sitchensis. Next base: position 55,806 of record SNQJ01S0006375.1, read on the forward strand.
GTCAAATTCTCAGAGGATCTGCATAAGTGAAACCTGTGTACAATGCATCGATTTCCACATCGTCGCAGGGGCCTCCTCTTGGAAGGTGCGACGTCCTATAGGCTGACCTTCTGTTCGTCAAAAATTCTTGAGCACGTCACACCCTGGATGTATTGACAGGGGAAACAACCACCATACATTGTTGCAACCTGGTTGTAGTTGGAGGTGCGACGACCCTTACTAGCACGTCGCAAGGCACTCACTTCGGGAGGTGCGATGACTTTAGAAAAAAAATCGTATGTTTTTTTTTTCTTTATGGAGTGGAAATTTTTTAAGGTATAGTCTCTTTTGAAAAATCTTAAGGTATGACATCATAAGGGATATTTAATTATTACTTTAGAGAGTTGGAGTTCTTTGGTGGATTTAATAAAAGGTTTGTTATCAAGAATTAAAAAATATTTTTTTGAAAAACCTTTTTCACCATTAATAATTTTTAGGTTCAACCTTTGAGTATAAGGTTACATTATTTTTTAAAAGGGATTGGTTATTATAAGCAGTTATTTGGGCATTAGGAGTTTTTTGTGCTAATGGCTAAGATGCAGAGTTTGAAGTTTGAAGTTGAAAAGTTCAGTGGTAAAAGAAACTTTGATCTTTGGAGGCTCAAGATGCAGGATTTACTGGTGTAACAAGGGTTGCAAAAAGCATTGGCAGGTAAGTCAAAGAAACCAACAACCATGACGAATGAGAAATGGGAAGATCTGGATGCAAAATCTCTTAGTACCATTTGTTTATGTTTGGTGGATGATGTTTTGTTTAATATCGTAGGAGAGGATACAACATTAGGCTTATGGAGCAAATTGGAATGTCTATATATGACGAAGTACTTGACGAGCATAATCTACTTGAAGAGACAATTGTACAATTTGTGGATGAAAGAAGGTACAAAAGTTGTTGACCATTTAAATACCTCCAATACCCTTATAGTTCAATTGACTAGTATGGAAATTAAATTCGAAGATGAAGATAAGGCTATTACACTATTGTGTTTGTTGCCTGAGTCTTGGGATAATCTAGTCACCTCTATTAGCTTTAGCTCAATAGATGTTTTAGATTGTGACTCTGTTGTGGGAGCTTTGTTGGCCGAGGAGATGAGGAGAAAATCTAGTCAAGAAACCTCAACTTCAAAGGCGATGCTGGTCAAAGATCGAACTAAAGAGAAGAATGAGAGAAATTTTTCTCGATCTAAGTCAAGACACAGAAAGGGTAAAGCAAAATGCTGGTACTGTGGCAAAATATGACATATCAAGAAAGATTGCTGGAAAAGAAAGGAATCTGAGGAAAACTCTACGAAGGAAGCAAATTTGGTTGTAACAAATTCAAGTATGACTGATCAAGTTTTATCCGTTTCTAGTAATTTACAATATCAAGAAGAATGGCAGTTAGATTTAGGAGCCTCCCAGCACATGTGCTCACATAGAAATTGGTTCATTTCTTACCAATCTATTGATGAGGGTGTAGTGTTTATAGGAAATGGTATTTCCTGTAAAACGGTTGGGGTTGGCATTATTAGAATCAGGATGTTCGATGGTATTGTTAGGGAATTAACAGATGTTAGATATGTACGTGAGCTTAAATCAAATTTGATTTCATTGGGAGTGTTGGATTCTTGTGGATATAAGTATACAGGGGAAGGTGGAGCACTCACATTGTCGAAAGGTAGTTTAGTAGTGATGAAGGCAACAAAGGTTGATAACCTTATAAGATGGAAGGGAGTACTGAAGTGGCATCTGAAGTGACAGATGTATCTTCTTGTTTATGGAAGAAGCATCAAGGTCATAAGAGCAAGAAAGAATTGCAGGTACTAGTAAACGGTAAATCATTTCCATACTTAAAATATTTGTTTCTGAATTCCTGCTTGTGTTATATCTTTGCAAGTTATGATGGTGGTATAAAGGGATCTTGTGTGTGGGATCCTACTTCTCACAAGGTCATCATTGACATAGATATAATATGTATGGAACAACCAAAAGGGTTGATTCAAGATCGCAACGGTAAATTTGTTTGCATGCTAGATAATTCATTGTATGGCCTATTGGTACCCAGACAAATATACAAGAGGTTTGAATTCTTCAAAGTCAGAATTTTTCAAAGGGTAGGAATGACTATACATTTTATAGTACATTCATAGTCTTGATATTATTTGTGGATGATATGCTCTATGCAAGCCGAAGCATGCATAAAATCAGTAAGAAAATGACTCAGGTGGACATGACAATTCAGATGAGGGATCAAGGAGCAACAAAATAAATTATGGGCATGGAAGTACACAGAGATGGTAATGGTAAGCTGTGGTTGGAGTTCAGTCTGAACATTGTAAAACCAGTTTTTATCCCTCTTGCTTTCCATCATAAGTTTTCTTCAAGCATAGGTCCTTTCTATAAAGAATAAAAGGTTATGTCTCGTGTAAGTTTAGTAGGAGGTTTGTTGTATGTGATGAAATGGTCAAGACCAGATGTTTCACATGCTAATGATGTTGTCAGATACGTGACAGATTTAGGTGTTGCAGTGAAATGGGTGCTTCAGCGTTTGAGAAGCACAAATGTCACCTATAATGGTTACACTGAGATGGTCTGTGATAATTGTAATGTATATTTTACAGGTGTCTTGGATAGAAGGAGATCTATCACTAAATATGTCTCACAACACAGTTGTGGAAGACATGTTGGAGGTGGAGTGACCCCTCAGGAAATCCAAACTAGTGCAAGTCACATAGGCGAGATCATGAAACCAGTTTTATTAGAGAAGTTGCAGTGGTTCTTGGCTTCTCTTGGCTTGCAGAAAAGGTGATGAACAAAAGGAAGGAGCAAGGTATCAAGTTAATTGTTGTCAAGGTGGAGATTGTTGGGATTTGGTGACAACGAATTCCTCGAATGATGGATTTGGATCCTATTATTCTGCGTTGGTTGCAACTAAAATAGACCAAGTTAGAATATGGATAGGAGTGCATTTAATAATCAGTTTCTTGTGTAGATGTATATAAATTCATGTAAGCCCGTAGAGGCATATAGGGAAAAGTGAGAGGAATGAGAGAACTTGCAAGTTTGTTGTAATCTCCATGCTCTGAATAATAAGACAACCAATGCCTATGCTTAGTGGAAGTAGCCCAACGTTGAAATCCTTGTGTTTATTATCTGTGTAATTATTAATTATCATATGTGAATTGTGTTTTCTGCATTTACAATTCTAACACTGTTCAACTTTGTTGAGTTTGGCACCCTTACAAAACATCAAAATTCCATCTCTAGATTTTTCTTATGTTAGACAACTTCTTTTAGATTATGTTAATCTCATCGATGGATCGATAGATCCTGTATGTCTTTCAAGACTCGATCTGCGCATGACCAAATAGAAACAATATAACTTGCATTGTGTTCTCCAACCTTTACAAGCAAAATAATGATCTTCAATAGCACTACGCAGGCAACACATCGCTTAATTTTTTTTTCTCGAACTCTCAGGCTTCAACGTTCTTGAGCTGCATCGAAATCTCAGTTTTCATAACGACTTCTCGGAGCTATACAAGGCATTGAATGGGATTGCCATCATTTTAATTGATTCAAAATTTTCAGATGGGAGCTGAATAAAAAAATATTTGAACAATCTACATGGATTAAGGAGAGTCAACAATCAGAAATTTCGATATTTCGGATCTGATATTTGACTCAATAAAAGCTGCAATAAAGAGGCTTACACGTTCAGAATTTCTTCCAACGAATAGGAGGGGGAGGAGACCATACAAGAACGCCCTCAACTTGCTTTGATTCTAGAAATGGAGGATCATGAGCGTTTGGTTGAAATAGGACTAAAAAAGCAGATCTGACATAAACTTGAGCCAATAAACAAATGTCTAATACTGTTTCTCAATAAAAGAAGTGCCAGATTTATAAGAATATCTGAGCAATTTTACAATGGAGAGCCTGTCAGATCTAAAAGCACATTTCTTTTGGATCTTAAAAAACAATTATAGACCTACAATGGATTTGCATTTTTTTTAATAAATAATAACCATTCACGTTTGTCTCATGCTCAACCATGTTAGATGTATCACAGATTAGTGACATCCAAAAAAAAAAAAATCAGATTTTACAATATAATCGGATTAGATCTGTGTTGTTCTCAGATCTACCAAGAATCTTAGGAAAAATAAAAGCTTTTCAAAAGAAAGGCAAATCACAATAAATTGATATTTCAGAATTGCAAATAATTTCTTTAATATGAAATAACAAAATAAATTGAGAATCTGGATCTCGGAAAGGCTGGGAAGAAGCGTCTAGAGAGTAGAACATGCATTGTGGGGCTCTAAAAAAGAATGGGAATATTATGAACCTAACATTAACGTTCATCAACGCATTTTCAGTAATCGAATAAAACAGAATTGTGATTTAAATAATAAAATATGGTTGGACGGTAAAATATTGAGTTGGATCAAGGATCCGTGCTGGCTTATTCCTTCCGGAAATGGCTCGCCGACTTTTTCTCAAAGCGCCAGCCAAAGGATTTTAATAATAACGCCAACGCTTTCTGATGGTGTTGCCCATGGGAAACTCAAGCCAGGGGATCTCTGTAATCAAACCCTCAGGCAGACAGTAATTATAACGCAATTAACCGACAGCAATGGTGTGGAGTGTGGTTGAAGCTGCCCGTTATACTTTGGAGTCTAACAACTACCGGTTCACTTTTTTTTTTTTTTTCTTTAATAACAGAGTTTTTAATAATCAATTAAATAATAATTGAAGTAGTTAATAAAAAACTAAAAACAAATTCTTGTTCACCTAAATTGATATCTCTTTTTGAAACATATTTATATTTTTATAAAAATACATAGTCCACTTTCCAAAACTTAATCAATCTCAATATTTGTGAACATGCGAATATTAATTATTTAGATATTACTCGATTAAAAATATCAATTTGTTGCACCTCTCAATAATAGGTTTCTAAAGGAATATGAGTGTTGAGTATTTTCCTTGATTGAGATATTTTTAATTAAAATCAATTATTTACATCACTTTTTATTATAGTTTATAGTTTAGTGGTAGTTTAACTGTTTTAGTTTTGGTTTTTTTCAGGGATATTTTATGTTTAATTTTGTTCGAAATTTGACAAGAAATTGTTGGATCTACAATTTTGAATAGTTAATTCTATATAATTGAAATGTCTTGGGGTTTTTATCGCGTTGAATCTATTTATACATTCATAATGGATTCCAATATAAAGAATCAAAACGTAGAATAATTAAACAACATCTTATAGTCCATAAAAGAATATCACATCAATATGATAATCCTCGTAAACATCCATCCATGAGCAACTTCAATCTAACTCAAAGATCCCACTTGTTCTCCTCAACATAGGCACAACTTTTCGAATATAATTCTTCTTTGATTAAAATTTTGTATGTTTTGATTGTTTTAAGAATTGATGGGTTAGAATTTGTTATATTGACATTTCTCATTACAATTTTCAAAATGAAATGAACAAATAATAAGAAAAATAATATTAAGATTAATAAAATGAAGAGTATTTTTTTAGATTTGTATACATATATCACACACGAGGGCACACGTTTAATTGTTCATCTACTCTAGATTAAAGAACGTGTGATTCTTTTCAATTTTTCTGTGTGTAATGGGTGCATGTAATATGTTTGACAATATTCCTATCTTGGTGACATATGCAAACTGTTTGTAAGACATTTACAACAGCCTTAATGCACAGTGTTTGATAAAATCACACAAAGAGAAACAACAATTCGAACAACAAACATTTTTTTTGTATTTATCCTAGTTGGGGAAATTACAATGGTATCATAGATGTTGATTCTTCCATATTGTAACGACATTGATGCCTAGGAGGAAAGGGCATGGAGGACGACCCATTCAAAAGTCACCATAAAGTGAAATAGAAGTCAACCAAATAGAGTCATAAGGAGAAGAATTAGGAGAAAACATGGGAGACAACCATGATGGGGTTATGCTCCAAATATTAACAGAACTAGTCAACGGACAGAATGAGGCATCCCAAAGACAACCAGAAACCACAAGGTTCCAACAAAAGAACCTTGAGGTGCTCACAGAATTGGTGGTCCAAAGAGAGAATATGAATGGTGCAAGTCAAGGAGGATCCATTGGATTCCATTGGGGTGACATGATCCACACACATAGTATCAATAACCATACCCCATCTCATAGTGGAAGCCTAAGTATTCCTATACCCCTATTACCATAATTCTTGGTAGGAAAACCAACAAGAGCACATGAGCAGTTGGATCAAGAGGTTGATGTAAACTCTTCACACATGGTGTATGAGACATTAGATGAAGATATCTAGGAGAAATTTTCCTATATATACTTCTACATCCTCAAGCAGAGGAACAAATCTAGGGAGTGGAACATATCAACCCATAATCAAAAAAAAAATTGACCACATGCACAAGGTGGGAAGGTTGACTATCCCATCTTTCAACGAATCTTCCAAGAGAACAGCCAGAGCATGGGTGCAAAATTTGGACACATACCTCCAACTTAACCCCATGACTGAGGCATAAGTAATTGAGTATGCCACCCTTCACTTGGAAGGAGAAGCTCATGAGTGGTGGTACCATGGGATGGTGACATTAGGGCACGCCAACATCACTTCATATGTAGAATTCACTCAGATTTTGATGGACAAGTTTGATAAGAAGGACTTGGGGATACATTTCAAGGAGTTGGCACAGTTGATACAGATAGGGACACGAGACACGTACATCACAGTTTTTCAAAGGATGGTAGTCACGAAGACAAATATTTCTCAGCAATGATTGGTGATGTTATTCACGGAGGTTCTAGTTGAGCCTCAGCGAGGATGGGTGAAGGAATTTAGACCAACCACACTCTAGGATTCCATCATGAAGACTTATGATATGGTAGACATAGTCCCCAAGAAGACACCGACAAAAAAAATTATCCCACGGAAGGGTCAAGTGTGAAAACCTCCCTAAAAGACATGGACAAGGAAGGATGGGTTGGATGAAGAAACTTAGAGAGAACTAAGGATGAATAAGATTTTCTATAGTTGCAAGGAGTCGTGGGAACCAGGTCATCAAAGCATGGGAAAAGGTAAATTCTGTTATATTGAGGTAATTTCTTATGAGGATGATGGTGATGATGAGGGCATTAGACAGGAAAATGGTGAGCCATCAAACCTCAATGCTAAAGAGAAGGCGCCATTGTAGGATAGCGCCAAGGAAGTGACCATTGCCACACTTTCAGGAGTCCCTAAATATTACACCTTCAGGGTTAGAGGCATTGTGAGGGGGTAGAGGATTACAACATTGATTGATAGTGGGGCCACCCACAACTTCATTGATGGTGCACTTGTCACCGGGAGAAAAATCACTGCAGAGGACTTTGAGGGATTCAATGTGGTAGTAGAAGATGGGTAAAACATGGCGTGTAATCAAAGGATCGAGGGATTGGAAGTAACATTGGGAAACTATACATTAACATATAAATTTTATGTCGTAGATTTAGCATATACTCATGTGGTGCTAGGAGTTCACTGGTTGTACTCATTGGGAGATATCCACATGAATTATCGAGACATGAGGATGGAGTTCTAGGACAAGGGTAGAAAATGAGTCATCTTAATAGGTATGTCAATAGGTGCCCCCAGGATTGTGTCTGACCAATCATGGAGGCCCTTTTTAGACACGAGGATGTGGCTTGAGCAACAGAGTGCTTGATCACCATGGAGAAGCCATCACAATATATCCAACATTACCATACAAACATCCAAGAATTGCTTGGAAATCATGAAAGAGTGTTTGAACAATTGCGAGCAAGGAGACCATCTGTCAGAGGATTTGAGCATGTCATTGAGCTAAATAAGGGTTGAAGCCCGTGATCACCACACCCTATAGGCATCTAAAGAGGTTCAAGGATGAAATAGAGAAGGCCATAAAGGAGTTTTTGGAGATGGGACATATCAGGCCTAGTTCTAGTCCCTTCACTTCTTTAGTTCTACTGGTGAAGAGGAAGGATGACACTATGTGGATGTGCATAGACTATAGGGAACTGAACAAGAAGACCATAATAATCGATACCCAATACACAGGATTGATGAGATGATAAACAAGCTACATGGGGAAGTGTACTTCTCAAAGGTTGATCTACGATCAAGATACCACCAAATTTGGCTCAAAGAGGGGGATATCGATAAAACAACATTCAGGTGTCATTGTGGGCACTATAAGTTTCTAGTCATGCCCTTCGGGTTGAATAACGCACTAGCTACCTTTAATTCATGCATGAACCATATATTCAACAAACAATTGAGGTAATTCTTACTGGTGTTCTTTGAATATCTTCTTATCTACAACAAGACGTGGGAGAAACATATGAATCATGTGGACGATATTCTCACCATTATGGAGAGTAGTCGCTTTTTTCCAAGGAGGAAAAGTGTGATTTTGGGTTGACAAATATCCTCTATCTGGGGCATGTGATTGGTGTTGAGGGATCAAAGGTGCATCAGAAGAAGATCCAGACAATATTATATTGGCCCACCCCTAGATCACTCATCGAACTGCCAGGATTCTTCCATATATGCATCTATTATAGGTGCTTTGTGAAAGAAGTTTCACAGTTGGTTGTTCCTTTGACATACCTCACAAAGAAAGGGGCATTTCGATGGTCTGAGGACGCACAAGTAGCATTCAACAGAATGAATAGGGTGATGAGCACTTTCCTAGTATTAGCACTCCAAAATTTCACGCATCATTTTGTCCTAGAGTGTGACGCATCTTATGAGGGGATAGGAGTAGTATTGATGCAAAACCGACACCTTATAGCTTTCGAGAGAAGAAAGCTAAGAGAGTCAGAGAAGCTCTATCTGATCTATGATAAGGATATGTTGGCAACCATGCATGCATTGGTGAATTTCAAATAGTTCCCAGTAGGATTACGCTTTGTGATTAGGATTGACCACAATAGCTTGAGATATTTCTTGGTGCAATGGGATCTGAATGAGAGGAAATAGAAATGGGTGAGTAAGGAAATGCATATGATTTTTACATTGAGCATGTAAATGGAAAGAAGAACATAGTTGTTGATGCCTTATCTAGTAGACCTGGAGTCTTCTCCATGATAGAGTTCTCAACATAATGGAAGTCCATTATTTTGGTGGAATACTCCAAGAATACCTTCTCCAGTGAGCTAATGAAGGGTAGTATTAAGGATGAAAGGTATAGGGTAGTGGATGCCATCATCTACTACAAAGACATGATCTATCTTGTCCCTGAGTCCAAACTCAAGGATAAGATTTTGAGAGCAGTACACGACACACCATTGGCAGGGCACCAGGGGTATTTGAAGACCTACAGGAAGGTGAGGGAGAGATTCACCTATAAGGGTCTCAAGGAAGATGTACTTCATCATGTGAGGGAGAGCATGACTTTCCAACATAACAAGTCATAATTTACACATCTTGTGGGACTACTTCAGCCATTGTCGATTCTAGAGTAGAAGTGGGATAGCATTTCCATGGAATTCATTACAGAGTTGCCAAAGGTACATGCCAAGGATTGTATCTTGGTGGTAGTGGACATATTGAATAAATATGTGTACTTATTTGTCATTGTCATAGAGTACAATGCATCTTAAGTAGCAGATATATTCTTCACGGAGGTGTTCCGACTACATGGTCTTCGAAGGAACATAGTCAGTGACCGGGATAGCTAGTTTCTCAACATGTTTTTTTAGGATTTGTTTAGGTTATCTGGGATAGAGTTGACACCTAGTACTAGCTACCACCCCCAGACAAAGGGGAAGATTGAGATAGTAAACAAATGGATTGAGGGTACCTGAGGAACTATGTGTTAGGACAACAATGAACATGAATAAAGTGGTTGCATCTTGGGGAGCATTGTCACAATACAACTCATCACATGTCCATCGAGATGATCCCATTCAGGGCATTGTATGGATATGATGCCGCATCCTTTATGCATTTGAAATTTGGGGAAAGTAGAGCTCCCAAGGAAAAAGATTGGTTGCAGGAAATCCATGACATCTTGAGAGTCCTGAAGGATAATTTGTAGGCTGCTCAAAATCAACAAAAGATATATGCGTATAGGAATAGGGTGGAACACAACTTTTAGGTTGGGGACCTAGTCTTTCTTAGTTACAACCTTACAAACAATCATCGTTGAAGAAGAGTGGTGCAGAGAAGTTGAAACCTCGCTTTTATGTACCCTACAGAGTGATCAAGAGAGTGAGGGAGGTAGCATACGAGTTGGAGCTTCCAGAGGATAGCAATATCCACAACACCTTCCATGTATCCTGCCTCAAGAAGGCATTGGGACAACAAGTCGTTGCTTTAACAAATATTCCTCCACTAAATGAGGAAGGGAAGTTGGTTATATCTTCCGAGAGGATTTTTGATGTCAGAGAGTGGAGGTTGAAAAACATAGTCATTTGAGATTACTTGGTCATATGGAGAGGATTTATCATAGAGGATGCTACTTGGGAAGGAGAGCAGATCTTACAAGACCATGATCTAGAGTTGCTTGAGGAAAATCAATCTTGGGAAGGGAGGGTTGTAATTTCCCATTCCAATTAATCATGACAGAGGATGACTTAATATTCTATACGACTCTTGTAGGCTATAGTAAGCAAGGACAAGGGATTCAAGATGGTTTATTTGGTTAAAAGAATGACAAATCCTAAAGTGACATTAAATAAAAATAAATAATTATATTTAAATGAAATTGGAGGGAAAATAAAGTGAGGGTTTGATTCGGTCAAAAAGGGGAAAGATCTAGAAGGCTTAGAGGAAGGATAAATAGAGGGGTAACCCTTCTCTTTGGTATTGCGATTTGATCTCTCATTTTGGAGTGCTCTTGGAGCCATTGTTTCATTAGGGTTTAGCAAAACCCTTCCACCATTGCAGTTCAGTTTCGGTGGTGCAATATACACCCTAGATAAATGAGGAGGAGGATCCATACGAGGTCTTCATTGAAGTCCTAGATTGGTTTTTGTCATCTTGGAGGAATATCAGCGTGCGTAGGGGGTTGACGGATCTTTCTAGAGGAGGTTGATCATCGATTCTACAATGGATTGGAGGGTTTTGGGGAAACTATGAGAAATTTCATCCCTGTGGGTTGAGTGCAGGGCATCCCGTGATTCCCCACTTGTTGGCCAGCCTCATCTCGCGAGGCCCCGCTTGTTGCACAACCTCGTCTAGAGAGGATCTCTAGAAATTGAGGTTACAAGTGTGTTAAGGTACAAGAATTTAGATCACAACGGTAGGTGTTTCTGGGGCAAATTGATATCGCACAAGCGAAGGCTAGACAGTCCATGGGAAGACATATCATATCTTGAGGATATTTTGGCATCATTAATAGGTTTATTGCTGTTATTTGTTAGTAGATATTGCAACTGCCTTGCTGCCAGTAGATCTGTGTGTTTAGGAGGGTTTTGCAGTTGTTGTTACAACCAATAAGAATCTTTGTATTTTTTGTGATTTGGGTTCCATACCATAATAAGATGCCATGGTCATCTTCTCTATTCTTTGTGTAATGGGTGCATGTAATATGTTTGACAATATTCCTATATTGGTGACATGAAAACTATTTGTAAGACATTTCTAGCAGCATTAATGCAAAGTGTTTAATAAAATCAAACAAACAAAAAAAATCATTTGAATATCAAACATTTTTTTTTATCTGTCCTAGTTGGGGACATTGCAACGAGTGTAAATTTGTTGTTTTTCTTATAGAGAAGCACAAAATATTTTGTTCATTGAATATACCTAAGGACCCTTTTTGTTGCATTCCAATGACTTTCTCTAGGTTCTTGCATGAATCTAGAAAGAATATTGATTGTGTATGACAAATATGGATGACTATTTGTGAGATAGATGAGTCTGCCAATCAATTGTATATAGTTGGTACTGTACACCAATTTCCCCCCTTCAAATTTTGAATGTTTCAAGTTTTGCTCCATAAGAGTAAGAGAGGGTTTACAATTCTCCATACCAAATTTTTAAACAAACATGTAGCATACTTGGTTTGATTAAGGAATATTTGATGACGTTGTTGTGAGACTTTCACTCTAATATTGTATCGAAGTGGCCCCAAATTTGTCATTTTTAATCCTTTTTGAAGTTCATTTTTTACCTGCTTGATGTGATCTTCATAATCCCATGTAATGATTAAGTCATCAACATAAAGAACAATGATCACCAAGTTTTGACCTTGCATCCTATAATATAGAGTATCATCAAACTCACTGCGATGAAAACCAACATGCCTAAGGTATTCATCCATCTTGGTATACCATGCTCTAGGTGTTTGTTTCAAGCCATATAATGATTTAATAAGCTTGCATACTTTGTGGTCCTTTCCTTCAACTTCAAAACATAGGGGTTGAGTCATATAAACTTATTCTTTCAAATCACCATTAAGAAAGACACTTTTGACATCCATTTGATGATGTGTCCAACCATACTGTGCAACCAAATTTATCACCATTCTGATGGTGTTCCATTTTTTTGTTGAAGCAACTGTTTCTTCATAGACAATTACTTCTTTTTGAGCAAATCCTTTTGCAACAAGCCTTTCTTTATATTTATCTACTTCACCATTAGCTTTATACTTGATTTGGTAAACCCATTTGTAGTCGATGGGTTTAACATTTGTTGGACAATCAACAAGTTTCCATGTCCCATTTGCAATTACCAAATCATATTCATCCACCATGGCTTGGTGTCATTCTTTTTGCTTCATTTCTTTTGCAAAAGTTGTTGGCTCAATAGAATCATGAGTTACTAAGGCAAAATTTGATTGAGATGAAGTAGAAATTATAGTTCTTCTTTTGTCTTGTTCATCTAGGTGAACATCTCTAAGTAGTTGTGTGAACAATTTTGGTCAATTGTGTTGTCCCTATGGTGAAGTTACTACAATTTATTTGTCCTTGATTGAGGATTCATCATATGAGGAAAATTTATCTAACTCTTGAACATTCATGTTGGGGGATAAGTCTTTTTCAATCCAATTTGGTTTTCCTTGATAAATTGTCTTTTCTTGAGCTACCTTTTTCTCTAAATGACTAAGTAGATTATCAATCTCTCAAGATGTTTGACTTTCTGTCTCATCAAAGACTACATCCTGTATGATAATTAATTTTCCATTGGATAGCAACCTATAACATTTCTTCTCATATGAATAGCCAATAAGACTATATTTCATACTTCAATTTTTCAACTTACTCCTTTTTTTCCTTAGGAAATAAGGCATAACAAGTGGAGCCAAAAACTCGAAGATGATTAATTGAAGGATTAGTACCATACCAATCTTCATAGGGATTAATTCCATCTAAGGATGATGGGGGTGATCAATTCCTTAGTTATATTGTTGTGTGAATTGCTTCGGCCCAATATTGAGTGCTTAGCCCCTTGAAATGCAACATTGATCTTGTCATTCCCATTATAGTTTTGTTCATTATTTATGTGACTCCATTATGTTGTGGAGTATAAGAGTTTGTCAACTACCTTTTAATTGTATTTCTCCTACAATAATCATTGAATTCATGTGAAGTTAATTATCCCCCGTTATCTGTTCTAAGGGTGGAAATCTTCTATTTGGTGGCATTTTCAACTAAGCGTTGAAATTGTATGAATTTGTCAAAGGCTTATGTTTTGTTCTTCATAAAATATACCCAAATCATACTTGTACAATCATCAATGAAAAGAATGAAGTGCTTGCATCCACCAAAAGAAGATTCCATAGGACCACAAATGTCACTGTGGATTAATTGCAAACATATATTTGCTCGTCGTGTACTTGTGAAAAATTATCCCTCTGTTGTTTTCCAATGATACAAGCTTCACACTTACTGGATTCCTTTTTGAAAGTAGGAAATTCTTTCACCATTTCATTTGTTCTAAATTTATCGAGGCTTTCAAAATTCAAATGGTCAAATCTGTAATGTCATAATCTTACGGAGCTAGGAGATAAATCCACTAATGATGTGAAATCATGTTTTTGAAGAAGGACTATGCTTTGTAGCCCTAAAAAAATTCCATCTTCATAACCATTAATTATTGTTTTTAAATTTTGTTTGACTGAATTAATGTTAATCCATCCATCTTCCATGATAATCTAAATACTCATATTCTTTTTGAATGATGAAACATACCAAACATTGGAAAGTAATATTTTTCCAATTCCTTAAAAACAAAATAGGATATGTCCTTTTCCTTGAAGTATATGAGTTGTGTCATCTTCCAAGTAAATTGGATTTAATTCCATATCCTCATATGTTCAAAACTAATCTTTTTTGTAACACATGTTGAATAACAACCATCTAATATCCATTCATTTTCATTAGATTTAACCCCGTTAAAACTAAAGACTACTTCAATAAAAAAACATTATCCTTATAACTCCCAAAGTCTTATATATATAACCTTTATACCAAAACTCCCAATTCAAAAAATACATCACTATTATGACTCAAAAACACATTAAGGGCCTAATAATTTTCAAAAACATTTTAATACTTACTTACTAGTCTTCTTTTGTTTTATTAATTTTAGGCTTTGTCTAACTGTTCTATTTTTTGGGGTTGTCTAGCTATTCTACTAAATGGTTTTTTTCTGTATGATATAAATTTACAAGAATCACTATTTTTTGTTGTTCAAAATCGATTTCTAAATGTAGAAATAAACTCTGCATGTTGAAACACTAAGATTATACAAAAATAATAATTCAAATCTACGAATATAACAATTTCACCAATTTGAAAATTGGTTGATCTATTTATTGACTGACAGAATAACAAGAAATTGTTGCAACGACAATATTTTGAGAGTTGTGATTTTATGCTCCGCACAGCTCGTGTCATCGATGCAGTACCCGTTGGTGCATTGAACTTGCGATATTGGTGCAATGAACTACGATATTGGAGCTTCATTTCATCTGGTTGTCCTGCTCAACTTTGTTGAGTTTGGCACCCTTACAAAACATCAAAATTCCATTTCTAGATTTTGCTTCTGTTAGGCAACTTCTTGTAGATTATGTTAATCTCATGGATGGATCGATAGATCCTGTGTGTTTTTCAACAAATACATCGAAAAGAGACCATTCACAAATACATAAACTTGAGCCAATAAACAAATGTCTAATACTGTTTCTCAATAAAAGAATTGCTAGATTTATAATAATGTCTGAGCAATTTTACAATGTAGAGCCTGTCAGATCTAAAAGCACATTTCTTTTGGATCTTAAAAAAACAATTATAGATCTAAAAGCACATTTCTTTTGCATATTTTTTTTAAATAATGACCATTCACGTTTGTTTGTCTCATGCTCAGAGGGAAAGCATCTTACCATGTTATATCTATCACAGAATTGTGACATCTAAAAAATCAGATTTTACAGTAAATCGAATTAGATCTGTGGATTTGTTCTCAGATCTACAAATAATCTTGGAGGAAAAATTAAAGCTTTTCAAAAGAATAGCAAATCACAACAAATTGATATTTCAGAATTGCAAATAATTTTCTTAATCTGAAATAATAAAATATTTTTTTTTAAGACTTTGTTTGGTTTGATGAAGAAACCAAGATTAAGCTTTTAAGTCTTCTATTTGACAGATTCATCATGGTCTTCTCATCACCATGTTAGTTTCAGAAGCATCTTTATACAAGTAATTTTATTGATCATGGAAAAGATTATTACATAGTGGAAGAGAGGCAAAGCATATATATAACTTCTAAGGTCTTATTTAAATATGTGAAGTGTTCTTGACCAACAACTTAAGAATAATCATTTATGACAAGGATATGACAAGGTCAACCTAGAAAACACATAACTTCTAAAATAACTTTATTAATTTAGAAAAAATACTAATTTAAATAAATTTTAAAATTATTAGGCTAACATATGTATGGATGACCCTTAATTGTTCCATGAATAGATACATTGTAATTGACTTATTCATTGATTGCTAGATCTCATAATGGCATTAATACAATAAGACTATGTAATATTCCTTGCATCATATTTGTCATAATTGTGTTGCATCATATTTATCATAGATTAGCTGCATAGTTCCATAGTTTTTGTGTTGCTAAAAATTGTTGTGTGTTGAGACCATCATGTTTGTGTCATTCTTGTATCATATTGCATCTATATAAATAGAGCGCTCATCATGTTATCATCATAATTATATATTGGATAAAAAACTATGTATATAGCATCATAATTATATATTGGATAAAAAACTACATTAGTATTTACAAATAATTTTAATGTTATTTAACATTCCTAAATAATGATTCCGAGGGTTGAGCATAAAGGAAAGGGTTGAGCATAAAGGAAAGTAGTAGGTTAAAAGCTTTATGAAAGGGTTTTTATCTGGTAATATTTTTCGAGTACATTTGCTAGAAATCCAGTGAAAAATAGTTAGATTAATAGTTTTGAGCGATTATTTCTGTATAATCCAAGTGCTTTATCAGTTTTTCAGTATTCTGAATCCATTTTTGTATTCAAAAATAAATTTAAAACAACAAAAAATGATACTTCCGTACAAATTTAAGTCACCAAATTCTGATAAAAAAAACCATTTAATAGAACCAGTAAACAACGCCTAAAGGAAAAAACCCGCCGACTTTTTCTCAAAGCGCCAGCGAAATGATTTTAATACTAACGCCAACGCTGTAAACGCAGACAGTGATTATAACGCAATTAACCGACAGCAATGGCGTGGAGTGTGGGTGAAGCGGCCCATTATACTTTAGAGTCTAACAACTACGTGGGYACTTTGTATTTTATTCTTTAATAACAGAGTTTTTAATAATCAATTAAGTATAATTGAAGTAGTTAATACTTTGGAGTCTAACAACTACCTGTTCACTTTTTATTTTATTCTTTAATAACAGAGTTTTTAATARTCAATTAAGTATAATTGAAGTAGTTAATAAAAAACGAAAAACAAATTCTTGTTTACCTAAAATGATATCTCATTTTGGAACATATTTATATTTTTATAAATTTAAAATCCAATCCAACCGAAGCATGGTATAACTTAAAAAAAAAACATATGTATTACACCTTCCCGTTTCATAAAACTATTTATGCACCCCCACACAACCGACAAATTTGTACCTTGTGGACTTGAAATGGTTATAAAATGTAAGCTGTTAAGTTTCATTGGGCCCCGAAAAAATTCATCGTGTTGGTGGCCCGTGGGGATCATTCTTTCTGAATATTGTTGTCTACTTCTTGGGAGCAAATGCCATGAAAAGACTCGTTGTCATAGATTCTCAACATCCCTAGATATCCTTAATTACCGAATAGATGGAGGAGGGTCTTCGGTATATCTAAACCGAGTTTTTATTATTGTCTCAATATTTCTAACTTCAATCGAGGCCGACCTTAGTTTAGGGTTAGCTCAACTAAACATTACATTGATCGAGGTCAATAACCATGGTTTATCAATGTATCAAATGCACTATCAAACATTATTTATCACGTGTTTAAACATTATTTATGATGAGTTTAACAAATTTAAGATTTTTTTTTTTATAATAAGTAGTGTTAAATATTTTTAGGAATTTGCACTCATTCTAAAACTTCAAAAAATACATAGTACATTTTTCAAAACTTAATCAATCTCAAAATTTGTGAAAATATTATTGATTTAGATATTCTTCCATTAAAAATATTAATTTTTATTTTATTTTATTTTAATTATGGGAACAACAATCTCCCAAGAGTATATTCAACAGCCCTTCCAGCCTTGTCACAACGGGCCAATATGAACATCCCTATTCCCCGCCAGTTTTGAACTTGTGACCTTCCCAAAAATAACACATGTTCTTAACCATTGGGCCCACTCAAGTGCTCAAAATATTAATTTGTTACGCCTCTCAATAATAGGTTTCTAAAGGAATATGAGTGTGATATAAGATTTTTCTTGATTTGAATTTTCTTTGATTGAGTTTAATATAAGATTTTTTGTGAATCAATTATTTACATCATTTTTATTATAGTTTAGTGGTAGTTTAATTGTTTTAGTTTTGGTTTTTTTTAGGATATTTTAAGTTTAATTTTGTTTAAAATTTGGTAAAAAATTGTTGGATCTATAATAGTTTTGAGTGGTTAATTCTGTATAATCGAAATGTCTCGGGATTTTTAAGACGTTCAATTCATTTCTACATTCATAAATGCAATTTAAATAATAAAAAAGTGTGATTTCATGTAAATTTAAATAATTGAATTCCAATATAAAAAATCAAAACTTAAAATAATTAAACAACTCCTTATAATCCATAAAAGAATATCACATGATATGATAATCCTCATAAACATCCATGACCACATTAATCTTTCCTAACTTTGACCAAAGGATTTAGATCAATTTAAAATAAAAAACAACTTCAATCTAACTCAAAGATCCCACTTGTTCTCCACAACATCACAACATTCTTCTTTGATTAAAATTTTGTATATTTTGATTGTTTTAAGAATTGATGGGTTAGAATTTGTTAGATTAACATTTCTAATTACAATTGGATCTATTTTCAAAATGAAATGAACAAATAATATTAAGATTAATAGAACAAATAATAAGAAAAATAATATTAAGATTAATAAAATGAATAGTATTTTTTAAGATTTGCTTACATACAACATACGAGGGCATAATTTTAATTGTTCATCTACCCTAGATTAAAGAACGTGTGAGCCTTTTCATTTTTTCTTTTTAATAATTTTGGAAGAATTATGGGATTTTAGAAATCCAAAAGGCATTTTGGTGAAGGATTTGGCAAAAATTATAAAGATGTTTAGTGTACACTTTCAAAATATCCTTATAAAGTATATGCATGCAAGTATATGTTCATACATGATGTTGTGGTGGTTAGAAGGTAATGCCATCAAGTTTTCCCTACTAAATTCATTGAAAGAGATATTCTTAGGGTTGAAATAATGGATGAGTTGTGAGAGGCTTTAACCAAAATTAAAAATGGAAAATATTTGGGTATGGTTGGGTTTTTTTTGGATTTTTTTAAGAAAATGTAAAAAGTGGTTTGCAAGGATATGGCATGCATGGTGAGAGAGGTCTTCCATATAGGGAGAATGAGAAAATTGCATAATCATTGATAAGGTTAATATCTATGAATGTAACAAAGGACACCATGGGTCATGGTGCCTAATCACTCTTTTCAAAGTTTTATATAATATTATACTTATGGTTCATGCTTTTATAATTAAAAGAGTGTTAACTCATCGTTAGATGTGAATAGAGAAGATTTATCCATGGTAGATATATTTCGGATACATGTTTTACAACATGCGAGATTATTACAAAGTTAAAAGAGTTCAACCAACATGATTTGTTCCTAAAAATTGATTTTGAT
>SNQJ01S0006375.1:93389-116615 GCA_010110895.2 Picea sitchensis
AAACACATAAGCCTCCAGCTTATAAAAACTTGGCTCACCAGCCTATAAAACATAATTACAATTCCTTTCAGAACATGGTTTACAACGGGGCTCGACCTTGGGGACACTACACGTAGCCTCAACCCGAGGGTGGCCCTATTGAAAAAAATATTATAGGAAATGGAGATCCTATGGTTGGTTGGAACATCCTTTGTCTACAACAAATTGGTGGCTATTCTTGGAAATATAAGGTCTTATGTTTATTTATAACTACGTTGAATTAATGTTGTTTAATTATGAATTGAATGTCGTTTTATACGCATTTATAAGTTTTCATTTTTGTCTATGATCGATTAATTGTGTTTGCATGTACTTGCATTGTCATGTTGCATGCATTAACCATTTCATAGCATGACCGTGAGGAATTAAGGTATTAGAGCCACATAATGTTGGTATCATCCTAGTATGGATAATGGGTATGTTACAAAGTGGTATCAGAGCAAGAAATTGATGGAAAATTGTGGTTTCAAGAAGTACCTTGTGTTAGCACTGAAAGTCACACTTTGACTATTATAAGTGTAATCTCAATACCCATCAGAATATGAAAGATAACAATTTATAAAAGTGAAAATGGATGGAAAACTCAAACAGGATTGTCAATCACAGCTTACTCCATACAATATACACCAACAAATAAGGATTTGAATAATTTCATATCAGTATCTAAAGACACAACATAAATAGGTGGAAGACTTTACAAGAAAATGTAATGTGTATATCATCTACATCAGGTAGTATTGATACACATATGAAGAAACCTCTCTGACATAAGAACTTCTCAAAATCAAACAGGAAAACTCTGATATTATGCAAGCAATATTACAATAGATCCTCAATTGCAACATAGATACAATCAGCCAACTGAATCATTCAATAAACTAAAATCAAATTAAGATAGAAGAGGATGAATAAGAAAAAGGTATGTTTTCCATTATCCAAAGAGTCTTGAGTCTGGTCCATACAATAGGAGGTCAGTATGTTACATAGACAATATAAAAAATGAGTCCTCTCGCCCCATTCCCACCTTCCCTTCTCAAAATCCACTTTCATATATAGTGAATGATCTTTATCTACCCTAAGGAGGTCGAAACCTAGGATTTACATAGGATCCTCCTCCATTTAGGAATCTTGTTACAAAAGAATCCAACAAAAACCTAACAAATTCCTAATTTTTGGGATTTTGTCTATTATGATAAATGCCTTTTGAAACAGGTCATTCTGCTTGATCTGGAGATGGAACACACATCCCTCAAGTCCAAATAACTCTAGGGAGACCATTCGAACCTTCCTTGACAGGTGGAAACCTCCAAACAAGGCAAATATCCAACAACTATGCAAAACAGAGAGTTTGCAATGCACTGGTGTTTTAATTTTATCTTTCAAATGCCAAACTGGGTCAAGCTGAATTTTGGTTAGAAGGTCAATACCATTATCATTCTCCTCCAAAAAACATTTCAGAAGAACCCACATCACCATTTGGGATTTATGATCAAATATTTAGAAGCAACTGTTACAGGAAATGAGTCCATAGCGCCAGTGTACAGTGCCAGTTCACAGTGCTGATAGATGAGTCAGCCAAAACCCTTCTTTCAGTCTTTAAAACAACATGAAAAACCTCATGGAGTACCTGGTAAACCTGGTCTTGATGTAGGTGCCATCAAATTTGAACATGTGTGCTTGCAAGCTATCTAACCTCCAATGCTCCTCCTTAACCAATTCGCAGCGCCAATTCAAACATAGCTTGCACACTTCGAGGAGGTTGTTAGTTGATGGTATGACATAATCCTTGGAGAAGTGGTTAAATTATAGGCTCTGAAAAACATAAGTCTTCCTTAACATGATCCTATAATTTCAATGATGACAAAATTGAAATCATGAAGTACTTAGAGTATGATGTGAACTCTCCTAGTGAGTTGGCAGTACATCAAACCATTTTGACTTGACACTTGAATGGATTGATAGTGACAAAGGGGAGACTAATGTGTTTATTTCAGAGGATGTATGATGCATTAATGAACATACTATGATGCGTTCATTTCATAGGATGTTTGATACATTAATAAACATACTAGAAAGAGAAGAGGGAGGAGTCTTTGTGCATGCTAAAGGATCACAATTTTTTTAAGTAACCACATGCACAAAGAGATGGAAAAGGTGAGATTTCCATATTTTTGGATTCTATATATGGATAGGAAACCAAGGCCTAGTTGGAAAACATGGACATGCATTTTTATTTGAGGGATTACACCTCAAATATTAAAGTATGTATGTGAATATTCCAGTTAAATGGAAGTGTCTTACTTTGGTGGAAGACCCTACTACCATAGTTAGAGATGGATGTGTATGAAATTTCATGGGAATTGTTTAAGGGGCATTTAGAGAATGCTATATTTATGAGGAATTTACTTAAAGACAACTAAACGAGCTTAAATCATCAAGACAAAAAAACATGGCAGTACTTGAATATGAGGTTAGGTTCATGGAACAATTGAGTTATGCACCACATTTGAAAATCGAAAAGTTGTGGGTCAATAAGTTTGTGTATGGCCTACACTATAACATTATATCCAAAGTGAAGATATTGATGCCTCATACCTTCTATGAGGTAGTTTAGAGGGATATAATAGTTGAGGAGGAACTTGTGAGAGGTGGTCAGTTTAAACCATTGAGACCTTTAGGGTCAGAAGGATAGAGACCAAAATCACATTCAATTAGTACATCGAGACCTATATCAGGACATACAAATATGTCGAGTAGACTAGTGATGAGTACTCAAAGATTACTAAAATGTAACTAGAGGCCATCGACACAACAAATTCAATTTACACAATAGATGAGAAAACTTTATTTTTCCTAGTTGGGAAGTTAGAGCCAATCGCCTAAGAGGGGGTGTTGGATATGTGGAGGACCACATTTTTAGAGAGAGTGTCCTCATGCATAAAATAGAATTGGTTGAGAGAAAATTCATACTACAAAGGGTGATTTGGGTAAAGCTCGTCGAATCCATGTCGTGTTGTAGTGAACACCAATCAATATAAACATCAGTCCATTGTACTAGAGACATCATGTAAGATAAATAATTTTAGTTTTTCAATATTAATAGATCTAGGAGTGATCCAAGATCTTTTCGTTGGGTGACTTATTAAAGAATTGTATTAAATGAGCATAAACAAAAGTACACCATAAAGAAGGAAAGGATCAAAAGGAAAGAGACATAATCATGCAATATGAATACAAATAAATTGATAACGGAGTTCATCCCTGGTGGACTATGTCTCTGGGTCCTGTTCTCAAATGGGTAGGTCTTTTTATTAACTCCACTAAAGAATTGGGAAAAATACATAAGTATACCTCATTCTGGAGTTAAGCTACAAAATATTTGCTCAGATCATAAAACTAACACCACCACTGCATTCATGACATCGTTTTACCTAAAAATGACTATCTCCGTGCCTCGATCCGAGTCAGACACTTTCAGGCCCAAAAAACACCTCTGCCTCAGTTTCCGTGCCACTGCTCCTGCAATTAATGATGGAGAAATCTTGAAATCATTCCCCAATCCGTACGGGTGCCACCAGACACCTCTCCCGTGCTCTCTTGTCTCTCGAATGCACTGGAGAACCCCCTTCTTATACCATTTCGCGGGCAGTTGTGCATTGATGAGGAAGTTGGTGCATTGGTTATAGAGGCTATTTTAAGGCTTTGGTTATTGGGGAGGTTTCAAGGTCGTACCCCACAGACTCCTCCTTTGATCACATTGTTGGTGTGCTCTTCTAAAATGAAGGACAGTTTTAAACTAGCGGAATGGCTAAAATTGGCGGGCAAGCTGCTAAAACGACGGACCGTTTGCTACATGTGGCGGATGGTTTTGGCATGTGCTCCTAAACTGGAGGAATAGATATTTATAGTGGTGGATAGTTGGTTGGAATGGTGGATGGTTGTGTGGTGGAATGTGGTCGCATGGTTTAAACATATAACCAGGGTTTGGGCCGAAGGCCTAGCCACTTTCCTTTGGCGCATATATAAAACATCAAACTTAAATAAACAGTTAACCATATTCTAAACAAGGAAAATAGCATGGTGTATTGGTAGTGCAGAGTTGTGGGGCCTTTGGGCTAGAGAGGTCATGAGTTCAAATCTTGTGGAGTCATAAAAATTTTACCCACATCTACCATTGGAGGGGTGCCACGTGGCAGCCCATGATTGGGCCACGTGGCACCATATAATTCATCCACGAAACTGACACTTTTCATTAATCAATTTGATCTTTCCACGTCATCCCCATTCCAACTGAACTGTACGGATGTGCCACGTGTCACCTTGACCTTTTGACCAAGTTTGACCTGAACTTTGACCGCTTATAACTTTTGATCTRTAACTACGCTTGATGAGTCGTTTGCGCTGTTARAAATCTTGCAACGCGCTCTTTGTGATCATGCCATTTTAGCTAAGTTTTGAGAACTTTAAATTTTTTCCCTTTTGTTGTCTAYTGAAGCCATTCTGAGCATCCTCAGTTGCTTCTATGCATTCTTAGTTATTCTTAGCTTTCTCTGGATCCTTTTTGGATTAAGGAGAAACATAAAGTTTTATTTCTCATAATGTATAGTTAAAATCTAAAGTGATGGAAATTGATCAAGAAGATATTAGTCAAGTAGAGATGGCTTCCAAAATTAGGCAAGATGTAGGGCATTTAGCTAAGGATTGTGAGATGGATTTAGATGTATACATAACTCAAGTGTCCTTGTATTCAACTATCTTTGGATCTTATGATATAGTAATATGAATGTTCTAGTTAGAGAGTCATGGAGTAGTATTAGACTATCAGAATACACATATTTATTTTATAGATGATGTAGGACTAAAAGGACTTTATTCAAGGTGAAAAGAGGAGTGTCATTTAGATTCATCTCAGCCTCACAACTAAACAGAATTCTAAGAAAAGGGTGTAAATTATATGCAGTAGCATCTATGAACAAGGAGGATACAAAGAATTTAGAACATTGTCCAGTGATGTCAAAGTTTTTAGATGTATTTCTAGAGGGATTACTTGGATTGATGCCTAAAAGAGAATTGGAGTTCACAATTGAAATTTAACCAAGAATGTCCAAGTATATCACCATGGGGAGCACCAACAGTATTCATAAAGAAGAAATATGGATCATGGAGACTTTTGTCTCAATTATCGACAGTTAAACAAAGCAAGGATAAAGAATCAATATTCATCACCTAGAATTGATGATTTATTTGACCATATGAAAGGAGATAAAACATTTTCTAAGATAGATTTAAGAAAGGGATATCATTAACTAGAAATAAGGAAGAAGATATTCCTAAGACTACATTTAAGACATTGTTTGGAAATTATGAACTTGTAGTATTACCCTTTTATATTAACAAATGCAGCAGGAGTATTTATGAGTTTAATGAATGTAGTATTTTAATAGTTTCTTGACAAGTTCATGCAAGTTTTTTTGGATTATGTTTTGATATATTCTCGTACACATAAAGGGAACTAAGAGTATCTAATATGTGTATTAAAATGTCTTAGAAAGAATAATTTGTATGGAAAACTTTCTAAATGATCATTTTATGAGTCACTACTTGGGACATATAATTTGTGGAGAAGAAATCGTGGTAGACCTAATGAATATAGAAGTAATTATGGAATAGCCAATGCCTACTAATGTACATGAAGAACATAGTTTTATGGGTTTGACGGGATATTATAGAAGGTTTGAAGAAGGCTTTTCGAATATCACAAATCTTGTTACTGAATTACCAAAAAAGAATAGGAAATTTATATGGACAAAATGGTGCGAGGAAGCATTTCAGAAACTTAAGAAATTATTGACGACGGGTCATATTTTAAAAGTACTAGATATGGATCAAGATTTTTTGGTATGTATAGATGCATCAAAGGAAGGATTGGGTAGAGTACTAATGCAAGAAGGTAGAGTGATTGCAAATGCTTCAAGAAATCTTCGACCACATGAATAAAATTATGTGATGCATTATTTGGAACTTGCAATGATATTTCATGCATTAACAATTTGGAGGCATTATCTAATTGTAAGGAAATTTGAGTTGAACATAGATCATCATAGACTTCAACACGTATTTACACAATGTAATTTGAATGCTAGACAAAGGAAGTGGTTAGAATTATTAAGTGAATATGATTTCAACAAATCATACATTAAAGGAACAATAAATATAGTGTCATATGCTTTGAGTCATATGCCATGTGTATTCTCAATTATACCATTAAAGACACAAATTTACGAAAAAATATACTAAAGATACAATTAAAAGATGAATGGTACAGAGAAGCTAAATTGGAGCTAAAAAATGAAGTAATGAGAGTTCTGAAATATGAAGGATATACTTGGATGATGATGGCTTATTATGATTTTACAGGATATATGTACCACTAAATGATGAGATTTACAATTTAATACTAAAAGGAGCTCATAGAGAAATTTATATGGCTCATCGAGGAGTCAAGAAAATGAATGCGAAACTAAAATAGTTATTCTTTTGGAAAGGAATGAAAAAATATAAAGTTAACTTTGGAGCTAGATGTATTGGATGTCATAAAGTGAAGGTTGAACATTGACATCCGACAGGATTGTTACAACCACATGTGATATTTGAGGCAAAATGGGAAGTGATTTTGATGGATTTCATTGTTGGATTACCTATGACATCGATGAGACACAATTATATTGATCCAGATTGGATCATTATATTTTTTTTCATCTATATTGATCCTTTCAAAGTGGAAACAATGGAGGAATCAACTTGTAGGGCCATTTTAGTGGCAGGTCCTAATTTGGAAAATTGGGGTCCAGAACCTTCCCAAGCCATTTTGAGGCATCAAATGACATTTTTGGGGGTTAAAACTTTCCCAGCATAGTTGGACCTCGTGACACTATTCTACACATTGAGAGATTTCCAACGATGCAAAAAGCACGTCAATCGGAGCTCATATATAAAAATTATGCCTCCAACAAGTTGACCTATTGTGTTGAACACCATGGTACGAGAGGATGCCACTTAAGCCCCCATTACTCACGTATATGGGGCTATCCACACATGTAATTTCAAGAAGATTCTATAAGGTCCAAAACCCTATCGCAATTGAGGGTTGAGGAAGTAAAAAAGCCTACCCCTAGATGGCTATCGAGCTATGTTAAATACCATGCCACCGGGAGGAGAAGGGGTTCCATTCTTTTGCATTGTATCTTGTTCCATAGTTGAGAAAAACACCTAAGAGTGGTATTCTGTGAGAATAACAAAGGAGGAAAGATTATGTAACACCCATACTGGCCACGGGCCAAAGACAACTCCACAGAGAGTGCCTCTTTCTTTGTACTTACATCATTTCTATACCAGAGAAAAGAGAGTAGAGCAACCTCACCTCTTAGCTGGGTTTTCTCCTGTATTGGGTGTCCTAGGTCATATCTTGTGTCTATTTGTGGATGGTATGATTGTATTTTATTGTTCTCTATTTTCCACATTTGATCTATTTCATGCATAAGCAGAAAATCAATAACTATTTTATTAGACCTATTGTGACAAACTATTCTAGTGGAATATCCACGACAGTTTACAGATCATATGTATTTGTGGTAGTAGACACTTTGACTAAAAGTGCACACTTTATCCCAGTAAAGATTACTTATCAAGCAATAGAGATTGCAAGAGTGTTTATCAATGAGATAGGAAGGTTATATGAAATTCCAAGGAAAATAATTTTAGATAGACGACCAATATTTATGGGAAGATTTTGAATGAGTTTCCAAGAAGCATTGGGGACACAACTTAATTTTAGTACATCATACCACCCAAAGACTGATGGACAAACCAAAATAATAAATCAAATATTGCAAGATATGTTATGTTTGTATGTGATGGATTAACAAAACTGTTGGGAACAATTTTTACCTCTCGTGGAAATTACATATAATAATAGTTATCAAAGTTCGATAAAGATGGCACCATTTGAATTTTTGTATGGAAGGTTGTGTAGAATTCCTCTTAGTTAGGATAGGCTAGAGGAAACATTCCTAGTTGGACTATAAGTCATTCAAGAAATGGAATAATAAATGAAGACAACTAAAGGAAGATTAAAAGAAGTGCAATACAAACATAAGAGTTATACAAGCACACATAGAGTTGATTGAAATTATGAAGTTGGAACTAAGGTATTCTTGTGAGTAAGACCACAAAAGAGATAAATTAAGTTTGGTAAAGGAGCTAAGTTGTCTCCACGATATGTGGGACCATTTGAAATTATTGAAAGAAAGGGATCAATTGTTTATCATCTTGCATTTCCATCATATTATATCATATGCATGATGTTTTTCATGTATCTATGTTACATCATTGTATTTCAAATCCTTCTCATATGATTGATTTGAGTTATTTGTAGATGTTGGATGAGGGGGCCCTGGTGGCCAAACCCATCTGCATTTTGTACTAGTGCACTCAAAATATTTGGGATCACTTGGTAGATCAGGTAAAGGTCCAATGGGATAGTTATAGTCCCAGTGCCACTACCTAAGAGGATGTCACTAATATGGGTCAACAATTTCCATACTTATTTTAGAACTTTGGGATGAAGTTTCCTGAAGAGGGGGTGTATGTAGTTCTCATTTGATTCCTACTTATTTGACAAATTGTATATTATTATTTGAGGAAATTTGTTTATAAATGATCCAGATTATTGATTTGTACTTTGATGATGGAACTCAAACTTTCAATTGTGTGATTGGTTTTCAAATATGATTTAAATTGGTTCATTAAAATGTTTATATGATGATATGGACGAATAAAATGTGCAGTGATATGATGTAACTGGCATTGTCAATTCATACAGTTATGATGCATTAAAACAAAACATGTTGGAAACATTAATTTGTAGATACTATTGATGGTTTTCCCAATGTGACAGGAAGCCACAAGTATATATTGATGTGGGATTTTTTCAACATTCACAAGACTCTAGATTGAGTGAGGGTACCCAAAAAATGTTATGCTTTGATTTTATTATGAAATTATTTGATGAATTGATTATAGTGTGTGTTGGCATAATGAACATGTTTGTTGATCAATCCACACATGGGTAATGGGGTTGTATAGAAGAGTACAAGATACACACATGGAGGAGGAATAACATTCATGTTTCCACCTACTAGCACTCAATTTCCATAAGAGTACACATGTCACCCTTGTACCTATCCAAGTGGTTCATTCCACAACCTAATCTTACATCCTCTCTATGCATGAGAGGGATGAATCCATGTATGCCTGAATAATAGGGGGGTAAAGTCATTAATCTGGGTAACACTTTCGTGAGAATCGAGTCACAAAAAATTCTAATGGAATGTTTTCGACCGAACTCTTGAATTTTTCGGCTGAAATAGTTTTCGGCCGAACTGTTTTTTTGGCCGAAAGTTAAATCTAATGGCACAGTTGAAAAATACACACAAATTTTAAATCTAACAACAATTTTCCATTAAAAAGTTAACTTTCAGATAAAAAATACTAACTTTCGTCTGAACTAATAGTTCAACCAAAAACCTATAATTGTGACACTTTTCAAAAAAATATGTGTTCACTTCAGCTTACTCCAACTTGGGGAGGATAGGAATCCTTAAAATACTGTGAGTCTGGTTTCAGAACTAGTACCAACATTTTCATAATTGAATATACTTTCTTTTGATACAATTTGTATTCAATTTAATTGTTTTTTAGTAATTTTAATTAATTTTATAAAAAAAAATGTTAGCATATTATTTTTAGATAATATAATGATTCAGTAAAATGAAAAATCAATATTTTCAATAATACAAAATAAAAAATTATGGAAAAATTATAATATGGAACCTTTCACTGTCCTTTTCAAAAGGGTACTTTTAGATTTTAATTGTAAATAAAAATTAAGACAAATAAATGGTGTAAATCTAAATGTTTTTAAAATCTGCAACTTTTTCAGATTGTTCAAATTCAAAAAATTGTAGTAATTATAATATTTATCTATTGTCTTCAAAAATATAGTCATACTTTAATAGAGTATGCTTCGATTGTTGCAACACATTTCGTTTTTCATAATCAAAAGTTTAATAATGAGTAAATTGGTGTCAACAAACATAACTCATTATCAGTGCCTTCATTTTTTAGGAACATATTGTCAAACAATCACTAAAATGACCTATCAAATGTCTATACAAAAAATTAAAAAATAAACAATAGAAAGCTAACAAAATTCATGACAAGTTTTGTTTTTACTGTAAAGTGAAATTCTAAATAAAACAAATACTTTTGTTTACCGGAAGTTGAAAAACTTCTGAAAATATATTTTAATTTCTCAAAAAACAAGGAAAATAGACACTCATGATCATGATTTTACCCAGGGTTTACAAAAAAACCTAGGGAATACAACCTACCTAAGGCTAGGCTTTACAACTTGGACCAAAAACTCTGGGGTGTCGGGTACAGTCATTCATGCACCTTTGCTTTTCAAAAACACATATATTTCAATTCAAGTACAACAAGCATTTGAATACTTTACAACAACATCAATATTAGCCTCATCATGTGCCCAAAACATAAGCCAATAGAAAAAAAAAAGATCATCACCAATTCTTCTCACCATCACTTCTGATTTACATCTTCACTTAGACTCTGCCTCTACTTCAGATCTATGAACACACATATCTTCCGATCTGACATCACATAGAGTTCCAATCTGCAAAAAACTACTTCCTTCTAACTGGATATTGTTCTCCTCAACACATTATGAAATAAGCAGTGGTTTTCCTATGTGCGGCGGTCTACAAACAATGACCACTCTCTCAGGCGGGCAGATCGGTCAACTTTTCACTCCTTCTAACCTCGCTCTAGTACCACTTGTACTTGTTAGGACTCAAAGAAAAAATAATAGCATAAGATAGGCATAAATAAAATATCAACCACAATAGACACCATAATTTACCTGAGAACCCAAGATCGGGAAAACCAACACCTAATAGATCTATTGGCCTTAGCCACACTGACCAATCAAGGTCAAAGCCGACCAATCAAGGCATCTTACAATGGAGGTCTCAAGCCTATTTAAAGGCCTCATTACATGCAATCCATGAGCACAATAACGCACACTACCAAAACCATGAGCCCAAAAACCACTATTGTTTACCTAAAATGGGTTTAACTCATTGATTTTTTCACCGATTCAAATTTAACCCAACACTTATTCTAAGCTCATCCGTACATATTCCTTTATGGAGAAGGGAATGACATAATTCAATCTCATACCATTATAATATGCAACCTAAGGAAGATTTAATTAACTATAAAGTTTAATATCGGTTAAAACTCGGTTATGAGTCGATGCAACTACTGTAGTTATGAGTTGAGGACGAATCCATAGTAATAAATACATATATATCATTCACTTTGCCACTCTAAGTTTTGTAGTTTATCTATAAAAACAATATCATGCCATTGGTAAGAGTGATCTTTTGTTAATAAATTCCAAATATGAACACGTGATTCTTCAATTAAGAAGATTAAACAATTTAAGTGTATTATCATTAACTCGCCTAGATTTTACCTGTTCGTCTTTATATTGTTAACCTATTGGTTTTGAATTAATTAATTTATTAAATTAATGTGTAAGTAAAGTTTTTATTATTAGAATTTATATGAGCACATTTCATGATATAAAAAAAATTAAATGTAAAAGGGAAATAAATAGTAGTTGTATTAAATTTCAAGTGTTGGAGATATTCTTCTAGGGTTATATTCCTATTAGATTTAAAAACGTGGAGAATTTGGTATAATTATTTTATGATTAGCTATTATATCACATGTGTATTCATATTAATTTAGTATAGGTGTTACAATTTAAAATAGAATTTTTTTTTACATGTGGTAACAATTAATTGTATAACATTATTATACAAATTTATCTCAAAATGTGTTTTGAGTATTTTTGTAAGAATAAATAGAAACACTTTTTTTTCAACAGAAAAAATTATCAATTATATTAAAATATTATTTTGTTGCCATATCAAGAATACATCACAGTCAAAATTCTATATGCCAACAAAGTTCTTTTAGCCAATACAAGAGTGAAAGTTACAAGTGAATTGTTGCAAGAAGGAAAAAAAGCCAAAGATTAGAAGAGGAGAAAGGTCCAGAGTGTTGTATGTCCCTAATCAGTAGATATAACTATATCCTCAGACTTTTACACAAGAAAAAGATAGCATTTTGCCTGTGCAGACATCTAGGAACTGAAATAGAAAAAACTAGTATAGATTTAGGACAAAAGGAGGACCCTCATGTCCATCAACCCAGTGGTTATAAGTGATTATACCAACTTGTTTCTGGAGAGCAACCTTTGAGAGAAAATCTACTTTTTTATTGTGTTCTCGATAGGTGTGGGTGAAGTTGAGCTTCCTGAAGTTTGGTTGAAGCTCTCTGATTCTATCCTGCCAGCCCAAGAGTGAAGTGACTTGTAGTTTTCCCCTGTTGTTCAGCCAATCTATAACAATTTTGGAGTCACCAAAGATTTGAATATCCTCAATGTTTAGTCTAGATGCCAGATGAAGGGTTGCCCATACACCCAATAATTCAACCCTAGTATTGGTGCCAGGGCCACAGTTGAATGTCCATCTATAATGAGAATTTGTCGAAATGTTGATCAAACCCCCTGCTCCACTCTGGAGGTCATTTGTCTGCGTTGCACCATCAAACCATCCCGTATGCAGGCCCTCTGGAATATGAGTCTTGATTTTGTTCTTTTTTTTGTTCTTGGAAGCCACTTTTCTTATATGTATGGTTGCCCAGCTTGTGACCATACCTAGTTTTTGTAGACAATTGTGTTTGTAGCAGGGTTGTTGTTTTCAAATACATTTTTGTTTCTTTCCAACCACACGAACCAACAGAACAAAGTTGGAAGGGATTGATAGTTTTGTTCCCTAAATGTCCAGGAGTCATAATAGTCAAATAAAGTGTGCCCATCCCAAACAATATTTAATTTTTGTTCAATGTGGATACTATCCCATACTTATCTAGTGAAGGGGCACTTTATCACTCTGGCATACATTCTTATTTCATTATACATTAAGAGCATCGTTTAATATGGAAGGTTATCATCGTGGGGAGGTAAAAGATGAATTTAAAAGTTGGTGTATGCCTTATAAGAAAATATTAGATCAACAATATTATATATATATATATATATATATTAATTTATATATTAATTTATTTTGCAATTGTAATATGCAAATATTAATGCAAGTCATTTTTTTTTCATAAAAAAATATCAACTTATATTGGAATATAGGTTTGTGACATTACAAGAGCTAACTGAGAAATACATCATTAACCACAGTTTTCACTCTCCTACAGTCCATTCTCCACAAAAACCCACTGAGAAAAAGCAACAAAGTTTTACAAGGGCAAGGCCAAAAAATTAGAGAGTCCATATCTGTACATCCAAGAAAATCTCCCAAGTACTAGGAATAAGAAAAGACAAAAGTATCGCCTCGAGAAGAAGGCATTAAAATGTTGACTGGCCAAATAGTGAACAAGGGGGCTAGTCCAAAAATTACAAAATAAAATCAAACATCCTTAGAGTGATACAAGACAGGCTTCAAAAAAGATAGGAGGTGGATCTCCGAACAGATTTTCTCCCAGCCACTTCTTCACAGACCATAGATCCCACTTCCTAACGGAGAGCTCGCTTTGATAGTCCATCTGCAATAGAGTTATAATTCATGTATACATAAGATACAGTGAGAACAGAGAAAGTCTGCTCGAGCTGCCTTATTTTCCTCATCGAGAACATTAAACCCACCACCTGGATACAAGCTTTGGAGTTGAACCAATCCACCACAATCTTAGAGTCAACAAATATTTGAAAACTATCAATATTTTTGGAATGTGCCATATGCAATAGAACCCACATGGCCATAAGCTATCCTCTTGTATTTGTTCCTTTTCCACACATAAGGCTCACTTTTAAAGTGAAGTTTGTAGGAAATAGGATGACTGCCCCAGCCCCACACCTACCACCATCTCCTTGAGAAGGTCCATTGAAATATCCCACTGGCATCTGCGCTATCCTCCTTTGAGGAAAAGAGGTCACTCTTGGGGACCCATCTCCTTTCTTGCTCCCTTTCAGATAGGCATCTATGGCTTTACTTTTTATCATCAATGTAGATTTTTCCCCATTCTCAAACATCATTGAATTTCTTTGTTTCCAAATCTCCCAACACACAAACAAAGGTAGTTATGTCCATTCTCTAGCTTTTGTTAACCAAACTTTTAAATTGTCCTGAAGATTAGTTTTCCCCTAAGTGTCGATCAAAGACAGATCAAACCTTATGAGGCTCCAAACTTCTTTTGCAAAAGAACAGTCCATTGTAAGGTGATTGATTGTTTCAACCGAGGAAAGACACATAAGACAGATATTTGGTCCTATACCTCCCCTCTTCAAAAAATTGTCACTAGTCAGTATTTTGTTCTCCAACATCAACCAGGTGAATAGTAAAATCTTCAAAGGAGCCTTACAATGCCATAAATCCTTAAACCACCACTTATGAATGTGAGCCTGCATTTTGAAAACAAGAGCTTCATAGGCCCCCTTTGCCAAAACTTTCCCTTCCTTGCCATCCCAGGACCAAACCAGAGAATCACGCTTCAAGGATAGTGACTAGCCACAATATCCCAATACCGAGGTGTACCTGTCCCATTCCACCTGTCAAGCTCCCCTCAAGTCTAATTGGTTCGATGACATCCAGTTTCAACCTAAAGGGCTAGTCTCATCCACTGACCCAATATGTGACAATCTGTGCAAACCTTTGAGATGAAGCTCCCTTCTCAAACCTTCCGACAATTTGTAAAAATATGTTGCTCCCACCAAAGGTTTCTCCCCTAATCTGATGTCCCGACCATCCCCAGGGTTCCAAGCCAACCAGTATTTTATCACACACATGGATTCCATTATTTATCTCCAACTATTAGAGATTTTCCTTGGACCCCTAGACTCAAGTCTGAACCATTACGACACCTCACTCTCTTTTAAGTACTTTCATTTTATGACTTCCTTCCAAAGACTAGGAGTAAATAGGCATCTCCGTAGGCTTTTGGAAGCCAATGCCTTCCCAAATAAGTGGATATTTTTAATGCCTCATCACCCTTAAGACTTAGGACTGGAAATAGTATCCCACTTAGAAAGATGGATACCCCTTCTTTCTTTGCTTCCTAACCACAGGAAATGA
Source organism: Picea sitchensis (assembly GCA_010110895.2). Taxonomy (NCBI): domain Eukaryota; kingdom Viridiplantae; phylum Streptophyta; class Pinopsida; order Pinales; family Pinaceae; genus Picea; species Picea sitchensis. The sequence continues at coordinate 108,722 of SNQJ01S0006375.1, forward strand.
AATACACGTTGCCTAATCTTAACCAACACATGTACTGTAATTTTAGCCAAAGTAAGCCAGTATACCAGGATATTTTCCAAGACTGATTTAACCATAATATATCTTCCCCCCAGTGAGAACCACCTGTTACTCCAGTTACCAATCATCTTCTCAAATTTAGTCAGAAGCCAATTCCAGTAAGTTTTAAKATAGTTACAYGGTTTAATAAAATAGCCAAGATACTTAAAACCTGACTCCGTCTCCTTAACCTTATATGGTAACAACTGTTGAATCTGATTCAAGATGGGATTCTCCATTCCCGCATGATAGAACATAGACATTTCCATGCTGAAAATCATTCCAATAGTCACGCTAAAGAGTTCCAGGATTTCCTTGAATGTCAGCCATTCCTCTACAGTGCCTATGCCAAACAATAACACATCACCAATAAACATTAAATGAGTAATATTAAGATCAGTAGCAATATTCACACCACTCAATCTCCCATCGAGGCATGCTTGTTTAATGAAAAAACTAAGGCCTTCAACTATCAACAGAAACAACAATGGAGACAAGGGGCATCCTTGTCTGAGCCCGCGAGCACTTTTAAAGAAATCAGTGGGTCCCCCATTAATAAGAACAATGAAGTTTTCAGAGCTAACACAACCCATTATCCAATGAGTAGAGGCCAAACTCAGACCAATCTAAGAAAGTCCCAGTTTACTTGATCGTGAACCTTCTTCAAGTCCAATTTAAGAACCAGGGCCTTCATTTTCTTAACTTTTATAGAGTGGATGCACTCTTTTACTACCCCAATAGCATCTATAATTTCCCTGCCATCCAAAAAACTAAACTTTTTTTTTGAGATCAAACTGGATAGAGCAGGTTTGATCTTATTACTGATGATCTTAGAGATAAGTTTGTATACCAATTTACATAGTGAAATAGGCCTAAAGTCAGAGAAAGTGGTAGGCTTGTCAGTGTTTGGAATGAGGGTAATGAATGTAGCATTCAACCCACCAGTAACCACACCAGTTATTATGGACTCTTCAACAAGCCCTCTTAAAGTATCACCCAGAAAGTCGAAGAACTCTAAGAAGAATTCTACAGTCCACTCATCAGGGCCTGGACTCTTAGAATTTTCAAAGTCTTCTAAAACCTTCTTGATCTCATCTAGGGTAACCTGAGAGTCCAATTTTCTTGTTGCCTTGTTCGAGAAGAATCTAGGGTATCTTCTAACCACATTTAGTTGATTAATTATGGACAGATTTCCTTGATCTAAATATATCTCTTTAAAATACCCCATCACAACTTTCTACAAATTTTTTCTGATCTGTGTGAAATCTTCCTTCCCCATCCATGATTTCCCAGATAATGTTCCATTTTCTCCTTCCTTCAACAATTTTATGGAAATATCTCGTATTCCTATCTCCTACAGCCAACCAAGTAACTATGCTTTTCTGCCTCCAAGATTCTTCCTCAATCTTCAAAATCCTCAGTTTTTCCTGCTCCAGTGATCTAATCGCTAAAGATTCCTCTCTACTCACAATCCCACTGATATTTTGTGTGTACCACTCATCAATATCCTTTTCCACTTTCAACAAATTCTCTCTCAATTGAGCCTTCTTAAGAGTCTCTCATCACTTTACTTTAATCTTCAACAACTTAAGAATGTTCACCAAATGTGACATATATGTACAAGACTAATCCTTATGAAGGCCTTTCCAATGATCCCTTACCAAAACCTTAAACCCGGGATTGCATTTAGTTTGAATGGATAGTATGTCTTCTCACCCACTAACTCAATCTACAATATGATGGGGTTATGGTCCGAAACCCTATTACTGTCCACCCAAGTATGACAATTATGAATAGAGTTGAATAAATTATCACTAAGCAGGTATTTATCCAGTCTCTTCGAAACACCCTTTGTGCCCACTCTTCCATTCATCCAAGTCAGAGATAAATGACCAAGAGCAACATTGATCAGTTCATTATCCAATAGCATAGTATAAAAAAAAAGGCCAAGTGATCCGAGCGAGTAGAGGCTCCCCAAATTTCTGCAGGAGACAAAGTAAAATTAAGGTCACCTGCAAAAATAAGGTTTTCCAATCCCAAGATCCCCTCCTCCTGAACTTCCCCCCCAAAATCCTTTCTGTTAACATAGGGCCCATAACAATTTATAATGTTCAAATGCCTATTCAAATCCAGAGAATAACCATCCGAAAGAATTCCAACCGCAGTTAAAAAAGGTTTAAAAGAAACTTTCGATGGATTCCAAGCAGTAAGAAAGCCACCAAATTGGCCTAAAGCATCCATAGAACAGATATTCCATCCTCCCAACAGTTTAGTAAAAACCTCCTGCGCTTTCGAACCGTCTACCATATTCTCTTGGATTAGGATAACATTAGTAGCGATCTTTTCAACCAGTCTTTTGAGGAGATGGAACTTGGGGGTCCCCCCTACCCCCCTAACATTCAAGGACAACAAAATCATTGGGGAGTCCTGGAAAGGGCCTTCTTCTCTCTAAGCTCCCTAGGACCATTAACAACAGACTTCAAGGATAAAGGAGCGACAATGGAGTTCCCCTTCTTAGAGATCTTGGTTCTAATAGGGGACTTATCCTTGCTCARTCCCCCAAGTACAGACCCATTCTTCACTCCTAAATGAGTCAATGAGTGGATGTCAGAATCAACCTGTTTCATGACCATGGGAGAGGAAGTGTCCAATCCCCCTTTTCCATCTGTCCTAGGGATCGATTATCAATGAAAACATGCAAAGGGGATATGTACAGTATCTCCTTAAAAGAGAGGGTTTAGGGAGTTTGTTGGGTAGTGGAATTCGAGAGACCAGAATCTTGATTGACACCAATATCCTCCCACGGATGATTAAATCTCGACACTTTGGGGATCGAGAAGAGGTAAACAATGGACCATGCACTGACTTAGCTGTAGATTTTAGGTTCTAATAGGCCAAGAGGATCCCATCTAGCTCACTAGAGAGCATTTTTGCATCTCTCCCTAAGATGACCGCTGCCGACTTTTCAAAGTTAGACCAAGATTTTAAGTCATCGACATTGCCTCTAGAAGACAGAATAGGCGACTCCCTTTCCTCTCCCTCCCCAATTTGACAAGAAGGAATATCCAGTGGCTTCCTCGTTTCACCATCCCCGGATAAGTACTTAGTTGAATCATGAGCCCATACCTCCAGTAATAACTTCTCTTGATCATTCAATGAGAGATAAAGAGAGAGAGAAATTAGTTCCAACTTACCAATGAAATTTTGTTCCTCGAGTGCGACCCAAGCAAAAGTTTGAACAACAGGTCGGCTCTCCTTCGGAGTAGATGCTTATGTTGAACCGAGGTCTTTGACCCCAATACCTTAAAATTTAGTCTGAGGAGTAGACAGTGAGTAATGACTCCCCTTGCACTCCCTACGAAGGTGATTGATTTCCCAATAGTAAGTGCAACATAAAGGTATACCCCAGTAATCTAGCCTTTGTGAAAATTACATCCCTCGCCAAAAAATCTCAATACTCTCAAGTAATCCCAGGTTTTTCTCAATGGCCACTAGTATCCTAGATACATGCTTATATGAGCCTCCCACCTGCCCCTTCTCCACATGAACGAAGGTACCTAACACATTCCCAATTTATTTTAATGTCGCTTCATTCCATAATACCAAAGGAAGCTCTAGTAGAAAGACCCATAGGTGGCGTCATCGAAATTGTTCCCTGGATGGGTTGAATCCGAGATGCCAGCGTTTCAGCAGGAGGCTCCCAATCCCATAGAGCCAAACTTCCCCTAGAATTTTCAAAGCATACACTTCACTTCTGAAGTCGAAACTAATACAACCATGTGAGAGTATGGAATATCCCGATAGATAACCAAGTATCAGTAACCAGGTAAGTTCCATCCAGTTACCCATGTCCCTCTGAGCCAGTGCTCGATAACTAAACTTGGCTACCAAAGCTCGAAGAGTCATGCCTACAACCTCCTGAAAACCCACATCCCTCCCCATCACCATTTCCTTTCTAGATTTAATGGGTTTCCACGCTTTAACCCTTGAACTCGCCTTGCTATTCGGGACCTCCTGCTTCTTCCCTGTGAGCGACGAAGGCTCAACTCCTACATCCAGTGAATAAGTTTCTACACAGGTTCTAAGGGTTTCCTCACCATGCTTAGTTCTTACACTACTACCGAGTGGAAATGATCGATCTAGGGTAGCTCCTTCCTGTATATTAACTCCCTCCGCCTCCAACCTGACACCCCTTGTCAACTAAAATGGTGAGGGATCTTCTCCGAAAGCTACCTCAACACCTACCACCTGATCTCTATTACTGAGGAGTTGTCCTGCCCGAAACCATCTAATCGCTTCGAGCTTGTTTTTAAAGACTTTGTCCTCTTTAATGACGTTAGGCACATTCCAAAAGGCATCATCCTCCATTAGAACCTCCACCATAAATATCTAACCACAAAAACATGGCCTCTAGACAACTGCTAATACCACTGCCAAAACCTCGAACCCACCCTCAGACACCTAACCACCACTAGCACTGGTTTCAAGGGATCCCAACAAATGTGCCTGAATCAACGTTGTCAAGATTTTAAAGAGGAAAACAGGCCCCAACCATGGTCTGTTGGTCCACCCCACCGAAAACACCTACCAGTGACGCTTTCCATTAAATAATGAGGTTAGCACCTACCATTAACACCATGCCTTCCATAAACGCTCGCCTTTAACGCCTGGAACTCCTCTCTAATGCAAGTTATATATCTATCAGTCTTGCGACTATTCTTTATATATATTGGTTTACAGTAAAAATATTAACACTTAGAGGGGTGTTACAAAAACTTCAATATTTTTGCATATTTCTTATGCATACCATCAATGCAAGCTTTATTGACAATATTAAACATGTGATCTCACAATATAAGTAACTAGTTATAACTCTACATTGCAAATCTACTTAGTAAGCACCCATATGGAAATCTCACAAAGCCAAACATCAAGTCATAACTTATTACATATGCAATGACTTATTGTACCTCCTTAAGAATCTATGTGTTCCTCAATGCAAACATCACTAGAAACTAGTTTCAAATGTGCAATTCTCAAAATTAACATGTCATTTTAGTGTCCAAAAGAACATAGTGGTTCTACATAATTAGTGCTTATTCCATCTAACTTAAGGTATGAGATGGAGCAATAGATTTGTTCATGTATTGTATATGTTATTACTAAACCTCCTAAGTCAATATTGACATTATGCATATGCATGTTGATTCCTGACATAACTTAGGAGTGAATATCTAAGGACTTCCAAATAGGAGTTATAACTAGTGAGTGTTAGCATGAAACCTTTTTTTATAGTAGGGATTAAATTTATAAGATGACTATCTTAACACGAAGTTATAAGATAGACCTAATGTTATATATTGGTGTCTCATTCTTTGTGCATTCGTGTTTTTTCTTCAAACTCCCTACATCTATCATCTATGCTTGATACTTTAAGTTCCTTAACACACATTATATAAATCTCTTTAGAACACTACATATCTTCTTTTATTTTAATTAAAAAAGAGAGAGTGGATCCTTCACATTACGTCATAACAAAATATAAAGGTGTTTTTGGACTGCCACTTGTTCCACCAAAAGTGGAAACTGGAACAATTGGCAGCCCTTGATGACTATTGTCAAAATAGGCGGACCGCCATCTGCCCTTCTCGAAGGAAACCAAGACAAGTGGCAGTCCAGATTCTGCATGATAGTCCATGACAACGGAAACTAGAAAGCAATTAAACATAAAAAAAGGAGTTAACAGTCATAACCCCCAACTGGAGCTGAGAAACTAACCAAAACCAGAGGGCAGGTCAAGTCAATTTGTTAGACGTTGAGGTCGTCATTATCGGGGTCGTTGATGGACATCTCGTTCCAAGCTGGCAAGGCGTAGAGTCTCACACACATCAGACACTTCTACTTTGTTGGCGCATCAGAGAAGGCCTCATATATCATGTCCACGCGTTGAATGATGAGTGTGTTGTGGTAGGCTTGGTCTGCCATCTAGTGTCTCAATTCCAACACCAAATCGAGCTGGTTTGGGTGGAATAAGGGCTAAGGGACACGCCTCTGAGGTGAGGGTGTCAGAATGAGAGGTGGCTCGAGGACTCCACCACCCTCCTTCATTGTGTTCCCATCTAACGCTTCCTCCTGGTGTCCATCCCCTACAGCAGTCTACATTCCCTCCATTACGTCCTCCAGGTGGCGCATTGTCGTGTTGCACTCCCCATCCCCGCCTTCTTCTCCCATCCATGTGCTTCCCCCGGTCCCTGGGAATTGTGAGGACGAAGTGAATGTCTAATTTCCGGTGGATGCAGCAGAGGCTGCTCCCAAGCTTCAGATTGTTGGCTTGGTGCGAGCCAAAAACATAATGAGAAGAGCAAATGCAGATGTAGAGGTAGATAAGAACCAGAGGGTGTGACGTAACGGCCTCCATAACCGCCTCCTGAATAATGAATTCAATGTCTATCTAACTATTCATGCGAGTGAAGGGTCTCATGGTTGTGGGCTTGTAGTAATGGTTGGCTCCCATTCTTAATGTCAAGGGGATGGGAGCCGACCACCCTTATTTATGGCTTGGCCAGGCCCTGTAGGATGTGGCACATAGGTGCAACGTGTCACCCCATCCGGGGAACACTACATATCTTTAAATTCCTTAACACACATTATATAAATCTCGTTAGAACACTACATATCTTTAGAGAATTATGGATACCAAACTTGAGATACCTATAATATTTAATCCTCAAACAAATAGATGGATAAATATTTAAGTAGTCATTAGATGATTGCACATGTATAATAATTCTCACTAATGCACATGGGATGTTGCACTCCCATGCTACATTAAACAAAGATATAATAGAACTCAACACATATCTACAAATATTTGAGGTTTTCTTCGGATTCCAACTAACCATGACAAATGATTTAACTAACCTTGTTACAATTACCACAAGACCCTCCATTTTAGTTTGCAAATTAGTGCATAAAGAAATTGCTATGGAAGATAATATTTTTGCAATATACATTAAACAAAAATATAATAGAACTCAACACATCTATAAATATTTGAGGGTTTTCTTCGGATTCCAACCAACCATGACAAATGATTTAACTAACCTTGTTACAATTACCACAAGACCCTCCATTTTAGTTTGCAAATTAGTACATAAAGAAATTGATATGGAAGATAATTTTTTTGCAATATATTAACTCTACTTAGAAATGATTTCATTGCATTTTAAATTTAACATCAAGACTAAGCTTACATGATAAGACATTTTTGTTTTCAATATATCAACTCTATTTAGATATTAACTCTATTTAGAGATGATTTCATCACATTTTAGATTTTACTAACACCAATACTAAGCTTACATGATAAGTATCATGTTCCTCATAATTTTAAGATCGGTGACAAATTGTGGCTTTACAAGATTGAGACTCTTTGATATGGACCTTATACCATTCTTTTAAGGCATTTAAGTTGAATATACTACTTTACACGGTTAAACTACTTTGTTTACATCTAGTTTTTATTGTGGATTTGCTATACTTGTATAGTGCACCTTTGATGAAAAATCTGTTGGAAGATTGGTTGTTGTCATTGATGTCAACCCTAGTCATGGGTTTTGGACCGCAAGATTGATGAAGGTATTTGGACATGAAGGAAAATGCACATGCAGATACAACACCCATGGATGGATATCATACATCATGTTGTTTCCGGTGGTATGTGGCACGTCACGTGGATCCTCATGGTTGAGGAGAAATGAATTTTTGAATATGACAAAGTGAATTGAAGAAGGAAGTACATGTAGGCCCTGAAAATAATTAAAGAAAAGAATTACAA
>SNQJ01S0006376.1:5588-25511 GCA_010110895.2 Picea sitchensis
CACCTTACACAAAGACTCACTTTCATTGCGGAAAATATCATACTTAATAAATTAAAAAAAACATCTACTTTATGTTAACATACATAGAATTATGCAGAAACGTACAACAAATACACACATGTGTAACATACAACATGTAATTAAGAATATATAAAGAGTAGTTGTATGTTTAATAAGACCACCAATTTCTTGTATACCTTCCATGAACTTCCCATCCTTATACCACGATGTTCCAAGTTATCAACAATGGGTCATCCTCGAGCTGGGACTAAACTCCACCCAAGGGAAAGGGAATCCTAATATAGGCTGAGGTTACAAAGTCTCCAGGAAGGATTTTATCCCTAGGAGTCCACTGATGTCCAAATATTATAGTCCCTCATTCCACACATGCATGTCCCACACTAGGGAGTGTTCCCCTTCTCTGCTCGACAGTCATTCAGCTACCCACTCTGCTTCCAGGGATTCAACAACAAGTCGGACAGGAAGTCTCATAGATCTAAAACTTCCATGAGGAACCCTCTAGGAAAAACACTTCCCCAACAACCTCTCTCACTTAGAGAGAGTTTCTCACAGGCATGACAACCTGCTTCTTCAGTCATACTGATAAGCCAATCCAGTCAAGGTAATAATAACAACAAAATTGGGTATGGGCTCTAATAATGATAGCAAGCCACACCAGTCCTGAAAAAAGAGTGGGAAGCAAGAAAAAATGGTTAGGGTATGATACGGCTCAGGAACTATGCAGTCGTGATATCCTTCACATGAGTAAAACTGGTTAGATTCACGAGGTTTGCAGTCTTCATATCTTGCAGGATACCATAGGTGTGTGAATGTTGCAGAGGTCAACTATGGAGGGGATGGCTCAGTGCGTGAGTTTGTGAGTGAATGGGGAGAGATGCCAAACAAAATATTTACCACCACCTAAATTTGCATGCGCCATGATTGACACATGGTTCTCTCGGAGCTCAATTCTCTCCACTTGGGATTCATTCCCTCTTCAGTGAGACTTAGGATAAAAACATTATCCTCACCTTAGTCTTTAGAAAAATATAATATAATATTCTCTTTGGGTTAATCCCTCAATATTAGCCATTTTCCCCTAGTCTACTAGCCCCTTCCCTTTCCCTACCTAGTGGAGCTTAGTCCTTCATCTATTTTATTGTGTTTGGTCTACATGTAGTGATGTTCTTTTTATTTTAATGATATGGATAATTACATATACAAAAATAGGGTCACTGGCCTTAAGCAATCTAGGCTCTCCAGACTAATATTCACATAATCCTCCCAGCTTATAAACACTTAGCTCACTAGCGTATAAGCATAATTAAAATTCAATAGGAACTCAACTTTGGGGTAGTATAATCCCCTCCCCTTATTTATTCACTGTCCTCAGTGCATCATTTTTTAGTATTACAACAGTATTTTCAAAAATATTCAAAAATATGTGGGTATTCTACCCACATGGCCTCTTCATGCTCCCAAGTGTCATCCTCAGGACAATATCAAGTCCATTGGAACTTTACTATTTATATGGCTTGATTACGAAGTTGCTCGATTTTCCGATCCAGAATGTGTATCAGATGCACTTGGAAAGCACCTTCTTCCTCCACCTCAATCACATTCCAATCAATAACAAGATTAGGATCAGGTATATATTTCTTAAGAAATGATACATGGAATACATTATGAATGGTCATAAATGTCGGTAATGCGAGCATATAAGCTATAGGCCTAATCCTTTCTAGGATTTCAAATGGCCCATAGTAATGAGCTGCCAATTTGGAACAATTTCGCAACTTTAGGGAACATTTATTGGCCTTCACTTTAATAAACACATGATCACTAATATAAATTTCTTTGTGAATTATGACCTTATCAACATAGTTTTTACTCCTTTCTTGAGAATCTTTTAAATTCTTCTTTATATTTGACATCTTCTCTTTCATTTCCCTCAACAACTCTTTCCCAACCACTACTCTATCAGTTGGGTTGTCCCAACTTATTGGTGTGTTTCACTTTCTTCCATAAAGTGCCTCAAATGGGATCATCTTTAGAGATGCTCGGTGCCCATTATTGTAATCAAATTCTACCAAGTGTAGATATTATTCCCATTTAGATCATTTTTCCATCACATACATTCTTATTATATCCTCTATCACTCCATTCATGGTTTCTGTTTTCCCATCAGAATCAGGATGATAAGTTTTGTCAAAGTTTAGATTTTTTCTGAATCCTTTGAATAATACCTTCTAGAACTTCGAGTTGAACTTTGGGTCTCTGTCAGACAGAATTTTCTTGGGTATGCCATGAAATCATGCCATTTCCCTCATATAAATATCATAAACATTGGTTTCCTTGTGAGTAATCTTCATTGGAATGAAATGGGCACCTTTAGTAATCTTGACCACCACCACCATGATAGAATCATGTTGCTTTCTTTTTCTGGGAAATTTGGTGATGAAATACATTGACACCACTTCCGAGCTCCACTCGGGAATGTGAAATGTATACCACAACCCAGTTGGGTGTCTATGTTCAACCCTAACCTTTTGACACTCCAGACATTTAGTAATGTACTCATCAATTTCCCTCTTCATGCCTGGCCAATAGTACTGGCTCTTGACAGTTGTAATTGTTTTTTGATATCCTGGGTGTCCAGCATAAGGTAAATTATGCATATCTTTCAAGATAATAATCCTCAATTCATGAGAATTGGGTACATAAATTACGTTCCTTTACAAGATAATTTCATCATTTCCCAATTTATAATCTTCAACCTTCTATTTCATTTTACCTTGCTGTAATTTTGTTACTATATCCATGTATTGCAAATATTATTTTCCATATTCAAAAATTATTCCTTTAAGATCATTTTGATACATGATAATGGTTGTAGCATGCATTTCATGCACTCTCCTGCTGATTTAATCAACCACTTTGTTCTCTTTTCATTTGATGTTCTTAATATCAATGTCATACTCATAAAGGAATTCCAACCATCTGCTATGCCTGACATTTAAAGTTGATTGATCAAATAGATATTTCAGAACATTATGGTCTGTCCTCAGCTAAAATCCTTTTCCCATGAGGTATTCCCTCTACTTATTCAAGGCATGTACTATGGTTTCCAAGTCCGAATCATGAATTCCATAGAGGCTTTCAAGCTCTTTCAATTTTCTAGATTCAAAACATACCACAAAACCATTCTGACTGAGGAATCCACCAAGTCCTTCTTTACATGAATTTGTGCAAACCATGAAATCCTCACTAGGATATGCAATTCTTCGAATTGGAGCACTTCTTAACAAATTCTTCAATTGTTGTAAGATCCTTTCACATTCTATTTTCCATTAAAACTTCATCCCCTTCCTTTGCAAGGAATTAATCGGGTGAGCAATCCTTGAAAACCATGCAATGAATTTTTTGTAGTAACTAGCTAGATCAATCAAGGATCTTAATTTTGTCACATTCTTAGGTTTTGTCCACCCTTTAATAGCTTCAATATTTTCAGGGTGCATTGTTATCCCTTCTTCGGATATGATATGCCCCAAATAGTAAATTTGGTTCAGAAAAAATGAGCACTTGCTCAATTTGGCATACAATTGGTGTTGTCTTAACACTTGTAACACCATCCTCAAGTGATTCCCACACTCTTATTCTGACTTCAAATATATTAGAATTTCATCCAAACATAAAATGAAAAACTTGTCCAGGTACTCTCTGAAAACACCATTCATTAAACACATAAAAAAAACTAGTTCATTTGATAACCCAAATGGAACCACTCTGAACTCGTAATGACTATACCTTTTTCTGAAGGTAGTCTTGTTGATATATTCATCTATGATCCTTGATGGTATCCTGACCTGAGATCAATATTTCAAAATACTTTTTCATCCTTCAACTGATCAAAGAGGTCATCTATCCTTGCCAAAGGATACTTATTCTTTTTACTTTGTTCAATTATCTGAAGTCAATTCACAATCTCAATGTCCCATATTTCTTCTTCAGAAATAAAACTTGGGAACCCCAATGTGACACACTTGGCCATATATACCCTTTCTTCAGAATTTCTTCAAGATGGATTTGTAGTTCCTTCATCTCTGATGTACTCATCCTTTAGGGAGTTTTTGATACTGGATTTTCTCCACGAATTAAGTTTATAGATAAATCAATATCTCTCTTGGAGGTAGTCCTGGTATCTCCTTGAACACATACTCAAAATCTTTCAAGACTTCATGATCCACAAGATTTGACACCTTATCCATAGGTGCTTCCTCCATATGAGCTACAAATATTTGGCATCCCTTCATGTAACACTTCTTCAACTGCATTGTTGAGATATCTCGGACAATAACTTCCCTCATAATTCCTTGGACTGTTCTTGGGTTCCCTTTCTCATTCAGGAAAGTAAATTCCTTGTTATGACAATTTAAGACAACATGGTGTTGGTCCAACCAATCCATACCAATTAGACATTCATATGAACCAAAGGGAAGGATTTTCAAATATTCCTTGGTACGTATCCCATTCATGTCCACTAGACATGATTTAACCAACTCAACAACTTTTTTCTTGGCTCCTATAGCCAACTGCACCAACCAAGATTTCCCATGCTTGCTTCTTGGAAATTACAATCTTTCCACTACCTTAGGATCTATATAGCTATGAATAGATCCTTAATATATTAAAATAGTATAGGCATGGTTATTGATCATACCTTCTACTTCAATCATGTGTGATTGAAATTATGATTGCCTGTTGTCTAGGGATGCACAGATCCTTGAAACACTTCTACCCATGTCCTCCACTGTTTCATCTTGTTGTACATTATGGAAATATCTCACTTTATCTTTTCTGCAAGGAAATTCTCTATACAGATGATCTCCTTAACATCCCCAACATTGAATGGGTGTCTACCTTAGATGTTTCCCACCTGTCTTACTCATTCTAGGATCTTTAGGGGTTTTTTCTCCCTGAGAAATGTTTTTGAAGAAGGGTGGATTTTTCCCCTTCTTCCTCTATTCCATCTTCAACTTGCTCTTGTCTTCCCAATATTTTTTAAAATTAGGCTTTCCCTTATGATGATCATATAAGCACTTGGATTTCCTTATGGTTTCCTCCAAACCTTTTGGATCATCATACTGAATTTTGTCACTGATGAAAGATGACAACCCACTCAGGTATCTTTGGATCTTAAATGTCTCATCCTTAATGAAGGAGACATAATTCGATAGTTCTAAAAATATCCTTTCATACTCATCAATGCTCATGATTCCTAGTTTTAGTTCAAATAACTCTTTCATCTTTTCATCATAATACCTATTGGTTAAGTATTTCTTCTCAAAATGCTTCTTGAATTCCTTCCAAGTCATATTTTTCTCTTTAATGTGTTGCACCTGCACAAGCTAGTCCCACCACATGGATTCCTTTCCTTTACTCTGGTAGATATAAATTATTCCTTATGAACAAGAAGAATAATTATGCAATTGAAAGTACTTCATCATCCCTAGCATCCATGTATAAACATCTTCATCCTTCTTTTGTTCACCATAAAAAGTAGGAGGTTTGATATTATTCATTTCTCCTCTGATTTCATCCAGCCCAAACCTCTTATGAAGTTTCCTGACGGGGGATGGACTTTAGATTCTTTGTTGTATCCTACTGGAATGTCTTTGGGAGTGATGGTGATGTATTCTACAACTCCTTATTCTTATTTTCTCATAAGGGGACCTGTGGCTTCCTAATTTGATGGAGCCACACTCCTTATCCAATTTATTTTCAATTATGTCCAGGATCTACATCAAGTTTATATTGAACTATTCTTTTTTCTCTTTGGATTTCATAATCCTCTCATTATCATTCTTATGGCTCTGGACATATTTCTGCAATTTTATGATGGTCTTTGCTAGATTTATGTCTTCTTCCTTTCCTCCTCGATGTCCATTGGAGTTGGTTCCTTCCATACCCAAATGGACATTCATCCCTCTGATTTCATATTCTTGACTATATACTACCTATGTATCATCCATCTCTCTACAATATTTGTTGATTCTGATCTGATCAAGTTGTTTTTAATTCTACAAAATGTGCAACCAACATCACCTTGTCAAACTCACCGATTCAACAATTTTATAAAAGCTTAAACCATTTTGGTTCAATAACATATCAGACTTCTTTCTCTGATTTTATTAGTAGTTGTATTATCAATCCCATTTTTTGGGTGAACATTTTTTTTCGTCTATCCTAGACCTTTCCAATGACTACTTCCTTACTCAATTTTGAGCTTTGAGTAGAAATTTATGGTCTTTTAAAACTTGTGTTTTTTCTCTGATGCAATCCTTGTCCAACTGACCTCTTTCCTATGAGAAAAAATTCTCTTAGATATTTGTTGGATCCTAACATAAGGTTCCCAGGTATTCAATACCTCTTTTTATGCAGGTATGAACCAATCGAAACCCACATCCTCCTTCCTAACCCCTTTTTCCTTCTTTAACAAAGTTTTCGGGCAATAGCCCATTTTTCTTCAGGCCCCAACTGCATTTGACCGCAAGCTATGAACAAGTGATAGCAGAAAGGTTCTTATCCAGATCCTAGGGAACTTTGGGGCTCCAAAAATTTGGGCTTTGGAGGTTTTCCCTCCTTCTTAACTCATTTTCCTTGAACGACAAAGTGGTCGGATTCCGTAGGGTACCTCTTCAGAGCTTCGGGGTTCCAGGCTTCGAAGTTACTTACTGTAGTAATATGTAATTCCTCCAAATATTGAACTGGCGAAGCTCTCCAGAACTTTGTGCTTTAGAGGTTTACCTTCTTTCTTTATTTTCTTTACTCGATTGTCAGACTGGTGAAACACTAAGGTCTAGTCAATGCCAACGTATCAGTGTGCTACATGGTAGAGTTAGAGAGTGGACACATGGCTCCATCCAACAGACGACACATGTCAAATATTAATTGGGCATGAAGGGCCCTTGAAAATCCTAAAAAATGATGACACATGACACATATCTCATGTATCCACGTCACCCCAGGTGACGTCGACAAATTGTGTCACCTTCGTTACTTCAAAACTTCAGGACTTCGTGACTATGGGACTTAGGGGCTTTGGAAGTTTATACCTCATTACTCGTGATTCTCCTGAAGTCTGAATTGGTGAACCATTGGCTTGGTGATCCTTCACAACTTTGGAGATTCGATATTTGGAGAAATTAAAAACCTTCTTCTCCCATTTATTATGAACATCAAATTCCTAAACTCTCTAGTGCTTTATCACTTCAGCACTTTGGAGTTTCAGGCTTCTGAATATTTAACAGCTTCTCCACTCAATTCCTTTGAACGCTGAATATTTGAACCTCTTAAATTTTTCAGGGTCCACATAGTAAAACTTTCATCATATAAGATGGTGACACATGGCCCCCACGTGTCACACTTCTATTTTTCCAACAAGATCATCAAAAGTAAAATTTTGACTAACATGTGGCATGACTAGAGAAGGTCCACGTCACCCATAGTAATGTCATCATGCCACATCATACCTCATGCTTCAACAGTTCGTAGCTCCGGGCTTCGAAGGATTTTTTACTTATCACTATATTTCTCTTGAACTCTAAACCATTGAACGACTACTTCTCGGAACTTCACGACTCTGAGGCTCCAGGAGCTTGAATATTTTCTTAACATTACCTCTCAGTTCTCTTGAACTACGAATTTATGAACTATCGAAAATATGAAGGGTTGATCTTTAGATATGTGTCCCTATCAATCAAATGGTCTGAATGAGTTCCCGACTTTGAGACTTTAGGAGGAAGTCCATTCTACGTGCACTTCAACCAATTTCACTGAACTCCAAACCATCGAACTACTGGTGGAAAATCCATCACTCTCCTCCTCCTAGATGATCTATGGCTGAAAATCACTCTAAGACTTTGGAACTTTGTGCCTCATTGCCTTTTTCTGAAAAAAACATAAACTTCATCAAAGTCACGAAGTTTGAATTACTTGAATGGTAATTGTCATGCACCTTTTCCTGATTTGATGGCTAGGAAGGTTTTGAATCCCCCTGCATAGATCCTATGGCTCGAATTCAATATTTTGGTTTTCAATCATGATATTAGTGATAAATTCTCCACCACTCCCCTTTTATATTTCCATTACCACCCAATATCTCTCTCAACGCCCCTCTCTCAGTATATACATCAATTCCCTGTGGATTTTTTACTTGAATTCCTCATACATAGCCCATCCAGGTTCAGTGTTTAAACCATGGGCTTCGATACCAATTTGTATCATCCTGAGCCTCCCAAGCCGAGGCATGCTACTACAATTATGATATTTTCAAGCTATGATACAAATTTGTATCATCCCCATCCATCCCAAGGTCAGGCCATGCCACCTTACATAAATAATCACTTTCATTTGCGGAAAATATCATACTTAATAAATTAAAAAAAAACATCTAATTTTTGTTAACATACATAGAATTATAAAGAAACATATAGTAAATAAACATATGTGTAAGATACATCATGTAATTAAGCATATATAAAGAGTACTTATCTATTTCAGAAGGCCACCAACTCTATGCACACCTTCCATGAACCTCCCAGCCTTAGACCACACTACTCCCAGCTATCAGCAGTGGTTCACCCCCAAGATGGGACTAAACTCCACCCAGGGTAAAGGGAATCCTAGGCTAGGTTGAGGTCACAAAGTATCGATGAAGGATTATTTTACCACGATTTCTCTCACATCCACAACTTATAGTTCCTCATTCTCCACATGCATGTACCACCCCAGGGAGTGTGCCCCTTCTCTGCTCGACAGTCCTTCAGTTACCCCACTCCCCTTCCAGGGATTGAGAAATAGGTCGGACATGAAGTCTTAGAGAACTTAAAATTTCATGAGGATCCCTATGGAAAAACAACTTCCCCATCAACCTCTCTCACCTAGAGATATTTTCTCAGAGGACTAACAAACTTTTTCTTCAGTCCATCTCACAGGCCAATCCATCTAGGGTAGTAACAACAAAAAAATCGGGTATGGGAACTAGTAATGACAAAAGACACACCAATCCATAGAAAATCACGTGAAGAAACAGAAAAATGTCTAGGATGTGATATGGCTCAATCACTTTGCAGTTGTGCTATCCTTCATAGGATTAAAATGGTTTAGCTTCACGAGGTTTGAAGGTTTTTGTGCTTGCAATATTCTAGAGGTGGATGAATGTTGCAGATTTCAACGATGGAGGGGATGGATTAGTGCATCATTCCATGAGTGAATGAGGAGATATTCCAAACATAATAGTTTCCCCCATCTAGATTTGTATGCGCCATGATTGAAACATGGCTCTCTTGTAGCGCGTTTCTCTCCACTTGGGATTGATTCCCTCTTCCATGAGACTTAGGATAAAACAATTATGCTCACCTTAGTGTTTAGGAAAACATAATATAATATTCTCTTTAGGTTAATCCCTCAATCTTATCCATTTTTCCCAAGTCTTCTAGCCCCTTCCCTTTCCCTACCTACTGGAGCTTAGTCCCCCATTCTCTTTTATCATGGTCAATCTACATGAAGTGATGTGATTTTTGTTTTAATGATATGAATAATTACATATACAAAAATAGGCTCACTGGACTTAAGATATCCAAGCTTCGTTGACTAGTATTTGGGCCATATTGTTTCTCATGAAGGTATAAAGGAAAACCCTAACAAGATTAAATCCATGATGTACTCGAAGATTCCCAAAAATTTGAAGAATCTTAGAGGATTTTTGGATTTGATAGGTTACTCCCGCAAGTTTGTTCAGAAATATGGAAGAATAACGAAACCTTTAACTACATTAACTAATAAGGATGCATTTTCATGGACTCAAGAGGAAACTCAAGATTTTGGACCAACTTAAAGTGGAAATGTGCAAAGATCCTGTCTTGACCACACAAGACTTCAATTTTTATTTTTATTTTGGAATTTGATTCCTCGGGAAATGGAATTGGTTTTGTTCTAATGTAGGAAGGAAGGATCCTTGATTTTGAAAGTCATCCACTCAAGGGAAAGGACTTACAAAAACCCATTTATGATAACGAATTGATGGAAATACTACATGCGTTGAAGCAATGGCACCCTTACCTAATAGGTAGACACTTCAAGGTCGAAACATATCATGACTCTTAAATACTTCTTGGAACAAAGAATATCTTCAAAATAGAAACAAAAATGGGTGACCAAGATGTTGGGTTATTACTTTGAAAACATCTACAAAAAAGTGAGGCAAAATGTTGTGGCATATGCACTATCAAGAACGAATGAAGATGTTGAGGCATTTCTCTATGCTATCTCTATCATCCAAAATGATTGGATAACATAAGAAAGGGATGAATGGAAGAATGACAAAGAAGTGTGGACTCTCATTCAAAGGTTGCAGCAAGATAGCAGTGCATCTGATACATTTACATGGAAAAATGATTCACTATGGTAAAAATATTGCTTATCTTTATGTAATAACTCCCAAATCAAACAAAAGGTAGTTTTAGAATTGCACACCTCTCTAGTAGGAGGGAAATCATGATTTTTGAAAACATATCATAGTGCTAAGAGGGAATTTTTTAGGAATGTCCTTAAAACTAATGTTCAAAGGTTTGTGGCATAATGTTTGGTTTTCCAAAAAAATAAGGTGGAAACAATTAAGACCCCAGGTCTTTTACAACCATTATCCATTCCAAGTCAGCACTTGGAGGAGGATTCCATGGATTTCATCACATTGTTACTGATGTCTGAAGGAAAGAGTGTCATCATGGTGATTGTTGATAGACTTACCAAGTACAAACACTTTTTTGCACTTTCTCATCCTTTCAAATCTAGTACATTTTCTACCATATTCATGGAGACAGTTCAAAAGCTACATGGAAGACCAAATATTATTGTAAGTGACCTAGATCCTATCTTTACTCGACAATTTTGGAAATAATTATTTTATTTTGTTGGTACTCAATTGGATCATATCTCATCTTATCATCCTCAATCTAATGGAAAAACTGAGATAGTGAAGAAATATTTGGAAGGACACCTTCATTGCTTTGTCTCTGATAAACAAACACATTGGTTCAAGTGGTTACCCTCAACAGAATGGTGGTATAACACTTGATTTCATACTGCAACAATATGACACCATTTATGGAACTTTATGGATATTACCCATCGTCCATCACTTCTTCTCTAAAATAAATATTTTGTAGTAGTGGAAATTTTTTTGTAGTAGGGGATTGGGCCTTTTTAATACTACAACCATACAAAGAGATGTCTCTTAAGAAAGCTAAGAATGATAATAAATTATCACCAAAGTACTATTGTCCTTATAAGGTGTTGCAAAATATTGGTACTATGGAATACAAATTGGAGCTTCGTGCATCTTCAAGGGTACACCCATTTTTTGATGTTTCATGCTTAATGAAGGTTATAGATGAGCATATATCAGTTCAAACTATATTTTTGGAACTTGAAGAGGAAGGAAAAATCATATTGGAGAATGAATATATCACTGGCACAAGAATTCTCCAACTAAGGAATAGATCAATTTCGAAGTATCTCATTAAGTGGAAGAAACTACCTGTTGAATATTCTATGTGGGAAGACGATTCTTTTGAAAAATCACACAGAACTACTCAAGCATTGAGGAAAACACATTTCTGAAGGTAAGGGGCATGTTAAGCCCTAAATCATGGCACATTACGCATTAATTGGGGCATATTACATTAGTATTGTTATTTTATTAATGTTGTCTGGGGTTCATTAGTTGTAATTGTTCCTCCTAGTCTCATACATATACCAAGGAGACCTTTGCATTTGGAATCATATTGTATTTGTGAACTCATGTTATGTATAAGGAGGTTTCCCCATTGAAGAGGTGTTTTATCTGGATTTCTGATGACGCACGCAACCCCTCCTCAACCCACAGGTCGGAACGTCATGTACACAGGATCTTTATTCCCACACTAGCCCGAAGAGTTCTTGGCAATGGCTCTTCTATTTCCCTTTCGGGAAATCCTCACCCAAAATATACTTCAATAAATTCCCCTTCTATACTTCGGGAGATCGGACTTCGCACTTTCGCAAATCCGGTGGTCAAGCACCTTGTCTCTCAATCTCCGAAAACCCGAAAAACAGTCAACGCTTGACCTTTTCTCTCTCTATTTCAGATTTCTCCTTATCGTGATTTCGATGGTCGTGATGTCAAACAACTTGTTATTGTGATTCCCGAAACCTGATTTACTGAAACTTCGATGCGCTCACAATCTTTGACTTTTCAACAGCCCCTTATTCCATCGAGACTCCGGACTTCACGATTTCGTGAATCCTAATGCAAAGAATTCGGGTCTTCACCCCATGAAACTCTGAAATGGTCGATGGGGTTTGAATTCTGTCTCAAAAATGTGCCACCTGTCCACCCTGCTGATTTTGTGGCCCACACAATCCTTTTGGCCCTCGGGACTTCACGTTTCGTGATTTAGCGAGTCTTGTTGCCAAGATTTTGGGACTTCAACCTACGAAAACTCGAAAAAGAAGTTCATGGGTAAATCCAGCGACTCTTGTGGCTTGGATATGTGGCTCTACTCCTCCTGAGATTAGAGCGTTTGGGAATACTCACCCTAATTCCCCTGCTCCTTTGTGAGATCTAAGGGCTCACAGGAATTTGTGAATTCTCCACCGAGAATTCCGACTGTCCGTTGTTTCCTTCTCAAGGACATCTACAACTTCTTACCAAAGTGTTTTTCCACGATGCTTGATCACCTACGATCTGACTTGCAATGATTTCTCACTATTTCAGTGCACAATCTTCATGTGCCTCCTTCGACCGTTTTGAAGGCTTTATCCTTCCTGAGATTTCTCCAACTTTGAGTCTTGAAGAAGACTCTTGCACGCTCTCCTTGAGGAAAACTCCTTAATTACGGAATTGGAACTCGTCGACTCTACGCACTCCTACAACAGTCATCCTCCAACAGCTTCTCAAGTTCGCAACTCTGAGACTTTACTTGGCTTGTGCACTCCTTGCACGACTCCTGTGCCTAAATGCACTTATGTGGGGATGAGCATAAAAAAAATCTTATTTGAGATTTCAGAGACAAACCTTTGAACCCTTTGTCAATGCACTCCTTGCGGACAATTCAATTGCACTCCTTGCAGGAACTCTTGCTCAGATAGACAAACAATTGAAGCTCATTTCTTTTACTCTCTCTCTCAGATTTCAAACATTCAACAAGAAATCATTCATACATAGCATAAAAGAAATTGCATGACAAAAAGAGTAAAACATTCATGAGCATACATACAAATATGCATACACAGAGAATATTTGAACACCATGAGTCTGAATCAAAGCTTTCTTGTATCAATTCAGAATTTTTGTACATGGAGTTCTTCTACACATCTCTCTGCTTCTCCTCTTCTATGCTCTATGCTCTCTTCTCATTCTATCTGTTCTATTCTTCTATTCTTCTATTCTTCTATATTACACAATAATACAATGAGGGTGTCTATATTCTGTTTCCCTCTCTCATTCTAAACTGTCTAATCTAGAATTAAATTCTATCTACTTGCATTAACTACCATAAATTCCTTCTACCTACTAAGGACGAGAGCAGATCACTCAAGGTCTGTTTACATTATACAAGTGTTCCTCCACTTGATGGTTTTCATTAAATGTTTCAAGACATTTCAAAATTTATGTTGGGCGCTTTTCTAGCTGTCCTTTGTCTCCGCGCTGGCTCGCTTGAGATGCTCCTGCATCATACTCCATGGCTTGAAAATTTTCATGGGGTCCTGTCCATGAGATCGTGTATGGTGTGTCCACGCCTCTAGATCTTTGCTTCATTCTCCCAGCTGCAATCTTCAACTAGATGGCCCTTCCACTTGACCAAATATTCAAAGTATTGCTTTCGCCTGGTCTTCTTGCTGACTCTTTTGTCCAGTATGTGCTCCATTTGTGGCTTTTCTGCCACTGGCACCTGCTTTGTCCACTGGATATCTAGTTTTTCACTTCCTATTCCTGTTTCCTCATCTTTATATGGGTACAAATATGAGATATTGAATATCGGAGAAATTTTGATCCCATCGGGTAATTCAATCTCGTAAGCATTCACCCCAAATTTCTTCAAGACCTTACATGGTCTGATTTTCTTCATCTTCAATTTATTATATGTTCCTCTCAGGAACCTTTCCTTTCTCAAATGTTCCATAATCAAATGACCAACCTCATTTTGAATTTGCATCCTATGTTGATCTGCTCTTCGCTTATATTCCTGGTTCAAATTCTCTAATCGCTCCTTCACCTGGCTGTGAAGTTCCTTCCTCGCCTCTGCGAAATCTTCTGCACTAGCGCTCCTAGTTGCATTCTATTCTGAATCTCTCAACTCATAAATTCCTCTTGGCTACATTCCATACACAATCTGAAATGGACTTTTCCCTGTTCTTCTGTTAACTGAGTCATTATAAGCAAAATCCGCCTGTGGTAATATGTTGTCCCACTGGATGTGATGTTCTATCACCAGGATCCTCAGCAAGTCTCCCAGAATTATGTTTACCACTTATGTCTATCCATCCATCTGAGGATGATAAGCCGAAGTAAATGCAAGTTAGTTCCCAGCTTCTTCCATAAGGTCCTCCAAAAGTGTCCTGTGAACTTTGTGTCTCGATCCGAAATTATGCTCCTTGGTAAGCCGTGAAGTCGAATGACTTCTTTGAAAAACAGATTCACAATGTGAGTTGCGTCACTGGTTTTCTGACATGGAATGAAGTGTGCCATCTTGGAAAATCTATCCACCACCACAAAGATTGAGTCGAAACCTCTTTGTGCTCTTGTCAACCCCAATATGAAATCCATGCTGATTGCATCCCACGGCCTCTTAGGTATTGGAAATGGTTGATAAAACCCTGCATTCTATTTCCTTCCCTTCAAATGCTAGCAAATTCTGCATCTTTCCACGAATCTCTTGACGTGTGCTCGCATTCTTGGCCAAAAATATGACTCATTCAACTTTGTGAACGTTTTGTCGTGACCAAAGTGTCGTACCAATCCTCCACTATGTTTCTGCTTCAGCAAAATCTCCCTCATGGAGCATTTTGGAATACAAAGTTGATTACCTTTAAACAATAATCCTTCCTGGATCATGCATTCTGCCAATTGGCTTCTATCTCTGAGAATTGGATTCTCAGTTGCTTCATACGCCTCCTTAAAATCTGGATCATCCCTATACATGTCCCTGAGATCATCAAAACCTAATGTTTTGACTTTGAACTCCTGCAATAGCAAACACTTCCTGCTCAAAGCATCAACAACTTTCTTAGCAGTACCAGAAATATGTTTAGTCACAAAAGTGAAATTCTGCATATATTCAGCCCATTTTACATGTTTCTGATTCAACGTTTCTTGTTGAGTCACAAACTGCAATGCATGATTGTCACTGTATAAGAGAAACTATTTCGGGATCAAGTAATGCCTCCATTTCTTCAATGCCTGGATGATAGCATATAACTCCTTGTCATAAGTGTAGTATTTCACCTTCACTTCATTCAACTTCTCACTGAAGTATGCTATCGGTCTGTCCTCTTGAATCAAGACTACCCCTATTGCAAATCCACTTGCATCGCATTTCACCTGAAATTTATTTTGGAAATCCGGCAACACCAGAATTGGTTGTTCCGTAATCTTCCTCTTCAACATATTAAAACTCTTCTCAGCCTCTTCTATCAAGTGAAAATACTTGTGTCTTTTCTTTATTGTACCCATCATCGGTGCACTAATTCCACTGAAATTCCTGATGACATTTCGGTAGAAACTATCCAATCTGCGAAAACTTCTCACCTCAAAGATATTCTTCGGTGATGGCCAATTCTTGATTACCTCCACCTTATCTGGATACATCCTCAACTTATTTGCAGAAACAACAAATCCCAAATAAATGAGTTATGTCTTCATGAATGAGGATTTCTTCATGTTTATCAACATCTTCTCCTTTTGTAACCTGTCCATCACTGTAGCCAAATGTTTCAGATGCTGAGCTACTGTTTTACTAAAAATCAGTATGTCATCCAGATATACGATAACAATTTTTCTGATGAACTCCCTCAGGACTTCGTTCATCAACCTCATGAAGGTACTCGGTGCGTTTGTTAAGACAAACGACATAACAAGCCATTCATACAACCATTCATTGGTTTTGAATGTTGTCTTCCATTCATCACCTTCTCTGATGTGGATTTGATGATAACCACTTTTCAAATCAATATTTGAAAAGAATTTTTCTCCACTCAAGCAATCCATCAGATCATCCATCCTTGGAAATGGGAATCTATACCTGATGGTTATCTCTTTGATCTCCCTTGGGTCAATACACATCCTCCAGCCTCTGTCTTTCTTCGAACTGACTACTATCAGAACAAATCATTTACTCAAGCTTTCCCTGACAAATTTTTTGTTCAATAAATCCTGGACTTGTCTTTTGACCTCTTCATTCTCTTGTGGCATCAATCTGTACGTGGATTTGTTTGGAAAACTGGCTCTTCGTATGAGATCAATATGATGACTCACAATTCTAATCAGTGGCAATGAACGAGGTAATTCGTCCACTACTATGTCAGTGAACTCTTCCAATAGTTTCTGGACCTCTTCTGGTAAATCATCTACCCTTGTGCTGGTCAAAACAATCTTTGGTTTCCTAACCACAATGAATTGTGTTTCTTCCTTCTTCTTAACCATTGTAAGAAGTTCCTTCCCACTCATGAGAAGTACAATGTTACTTACTTCCAGTTTCACCTCCTTACTCTTGATTGGAAGCAACATGTGAGTTCTCCCATTCTTCTCTAGGATGTATGTGTTCATTCTCCCATCATGAATCACATTTCTGTCATATTGCCATGGTCTACCCAGCAATAGATGAAAAACATCCATGGGAATAAAATCACAAAGTATCTTATCATTATATCCCCCTATCTTAAATTCAACTAAACATTGTTTAGTGATAGTTACCTGATGTCCTTTTTGTAGCCACGAAACTCTATATGGGCTTGGATGATCAACCGTCTCCAGCTCCAGCGTTTCTACCATCTCTATAGAAATGAGATTATCTGTGATACCACTGTCCACAATAACCTTGCATACCCTGTCCTTGGTTTTGCAAACAGTCTTGAAAATTCTATTTCTTTGGAATGAACTCTCCACCTCCTTCTCTGGTGTCAAAAGAGATTTTCGCATCATCAACAATCTTCTTCCTTCAACATCGTTCACCTCAATGTCTCACCTTTGTTCTTTGGCGATGTGAGTATCTCCACTCTCAATGTCTCACCTTTGTGCTTTGGCGATGAGTGAAGCAGGTTATTACTCCACCTCTTCCTCTTCCTCTACCTTTAGTACGAGGAAAAATATTATTATCATCATAATATCCTCTCTGTTCGGTATGTTTCCCTCTCCGTTCAACATATTTCCCTTGTTGTGAGCTTCCACCTCTCTCAGTTCGAGTTTGAGGTTTCTTCCAGTCCTCCTTGGGCTTTTAATTTTTATCCTGGGAAAATTATTTGCCTTTGGGCTGACTTCTGCCTCGACTTCTTTGTCCCTACTTTCGGCTCAATTTCTCTTCCACTTTTAGAGCCATCTGATAATAATCTTCCACCATTTGGATGGTTACCATTCTCATCTCATCCTGAATGTCATACCTCAGGCCATTCATATATCTAGCAACTTTTTCGTCATCTCTCTCCTGAAGACCTTCCCTGATGTTCATCTTGTAGAATTCTTCAGTGTATTCTTTCACTATCATCAGCTTCTGCCTCAAGTTTTGCATTCGTCAAAACAGAGTGATCTGGTAATCTCTGGGTATGAATTTTGCCTTCATCTTTGCGATCATTCTATCCCATCTTTTGATCTTCTTCTTGCCCTTGCAGTGTATGTCAGATTGTAGTTCATCCCACCACAATGTTGCATGTCCCTTCAATCTTCTGATAGCATGTTTTACCTTCTTCTCCTCTTYGACATCTTCATAGTCAAAATATGTGTCCAGAGATCTAATCCTGTCTAGAAGCTCCTATGCATCCAGATTTCCCTGATAAACTGGAATGCCCATTTTTTCCCTTGCACCCATTCTTGCAATAGTTCTAATCAAGCGTTTGTTTGCTGCATCTTCGGTTGCAACTTCTTCTTCTTCATGTTCAACCTCAATTTCACTTTCGGAATCACTAAGATCCCCAACACCGACTGTGCATCTATGTGTTGTCTTCATGTCTTCAAGTTTGGCACATAAATCAAACATTTCTTTTTCCATGGTTGGATCAGTCATCTGCCCACCTCTTCTTCTTGGCATTTCCCTCTCCTCTGGCGGGTCGGGTGTTTGTCTGTCCCTTCTTATCGGTAGCATGGTTAATTCTCTTTTTCCTTGCAACAGAAAGCAAAGAACCTTTTTGTGCTCTTATACCAAATGATGATGCACGCAATCCCTCCTCAACCCGCAGGTCAGAAGGTCACGTATAGAGGAGCTTTCTTCCCACACTCGCCCGAAGAGCTCTTGGCAATGGATCTTCTATTTCCCTTTCGGGAAATATACACCCACAATATACTTCAAGAAATTCCCCTTTTATACTTTGGGAGATCGAACTTCGCACTTTCACGAATCTGGTGGTCAAGCGCCTTCTCTCTCAATCTTTGAAAAATCAAAAAATAGTCAATACTTGACCTTTTCTCTCTCTATTTCAGATTTCTCCTTATCACGATTTGGGCAGTCGCGATGTCAAACAACTCATTCCCGTGATTCCTGAAACTCAATTTATCGAAACTCTGATGCGCTCACAAGCTTTGACTTTTCAACACCCCCTCATTCCATCGAGACTTCGAACTTCACGATTTCACGAATCCTAGTGCAAAGAATTTGGGTCTTCACCCCACGAAACTCCAAAATAGTCGACGGCATTTGTCTTCCATGTCAAAAATGCACCACCTATCCACCCTGCTAATTTTGTGGCCCACACAATCCTTTCGGCCCTTGGGACTTCACGTTTCGTGATTTCGCGAGTCATGTTGCCAAGATTTTTGGACTTCAACCTACGAAAACCCAAAATAGAAGTTCACGGGTAAATCCAACGACTCCTGTGGCTTGGATCTATGGCTCTACTCCTCATGATATTAGAGCCTTTGGGAATACTCATCGTCACTCCCCTACTCCTTCATGAGATCTAATGGCTCACGGGACTTCACAAATTCTCCACCAAGAATTCCGACCATCTGTTCTTTCCTTCTCAAGGACGTCTACAACTTCTTACCAAAGTTTTTTTCCATGGTGCTTAATCACCTATGATCCGACTTGCAACTCTTTCTCACTATTTCAGTGCACAAGCTTTTTGTGCCTCCTTCGACCATTTTGATGGCTCTATCCTTCTTGAGATTCCTCCAACTCTGAGTCTTGAAGAAGACTCCTGCACACACTCCTTGTGGCAAAATCCTTAATTATGGAAATGGAACCGTTGACTTTGCGCACTCCTGCAACAGTCGTCCTCCAACGACTTCTCAAGTTCACAACTCTGAGACTTTACTTGGCCTGTGCACTCCTTGCACAACTCCTGTGCCTAACTACACTTCTGTGGGGATGAGCACAAAAACTATCTTATCTGAGATTTTAGAGACAAACCTCTGAACTCTTTGTCAATGCACTCCTTGCGTACAATTCAACTGCACTCCTTGCAGATACTCTTGCTCAGATAGAGAAACAATTGAAACTCATTTCCCTTACTCTCTCTCTCATATTTCAAACATTCAACAAGAAATCATTCATACATACCATAAACGCAATTGCATGACAGAAAGAGTAAAACATTCATGAGCATAACATTCAAATATGCATACACAAAGAATATTTGAACACCATGAGTCTGAATCAAATCTTTCTTGTATTA
>SNQJ01S0006376.1:44452-92124 GCA_010110895.2 Picea sitchensis
GACATATTGTGTGAATGAGAATCCTATGAAGGTTTAAATGCTATTAGAATGATGTTGGATATGATGCAATCTATTTTGTAAATGATAATTTTATGAATAGGTGTTGTCAATTGGATTAGGGGATGTTGTGAGATCTATTTCTTACTTGAAAAATTTGATGTTAGAATTGTTGGTACATGGATACCGAATTGAAATTATGGCTGTATGCAATTACATGATGATAAGGCCTAGAAATGTATGAGTTTGTGTTACAAACCAAACTGCAGGTTATGGGCTATGAAATACCCAAGGGATAATGATGATGAAGTGGATGTCATGACCATTGGCCGAGAAACAATATGGTATGAATATTTGTATGTGAAATTATATTGGTTTGGATGCATTGCTATGATATGTGGACCAGTGTAGGATTTCAGGTGGAGGGACTGGCCAAAACAAAATAGATGATGAAAAAATTCCCAGCAACACGGTGCCACTGTATATTCCATTGTAGGGTGTGGACCCTAGTCCTGTTAGGAGGGGTAGAGGCATTTCCCACCATGTATTCTCTAAAACCTGAAGTCATGGGAGGATGATGTTAGCTCACGCTCCCCTAGACATGTGATGACAACTCTCAGTTGCCTGCTGGGGAAGCTTGGTCAAGATAGTGACACTTCCTCTTATGGGTTGTATTTGGAGTTAGGTCAATATAGTTGATGCTCCAAGATAGTCCAGCAGAGGAAGGATAGGAATGGAAGATGGAAGTAAGTTAGGGAGGAAGGATGAGTAGAAATAGTTGAGAGTCTATGGAGACTTGTCTTATGGTGGAATTTATTGTTTTTCCTTCTAAAACGAAAATGTGTATATATATGAATAATAATAATTATGTAGCTAAACTACAATTTCCTAATAACATTGTTGAACTAGATAATTATGATTAAAGGATTTCTCAAACATTTGATTGGTTTATTCTTTTATAAAATGAATAGTCTTGTTGAATAGATTGGATGCATATGGAAACTACTATAGAGATGATAGTTATTGATATTAGTACATGAATGAGACTTGTATGTACTAGATACACATGCATTTCTTCCACATGTACACTAGTATGAATGAGTTTCTTGGCTTACTTACTAATAATGACGGTTATTTGTTATGAATGTGTGAACCATGTTTCTTTTCCCTTCTATCATAAAATACTTTAACTTTGGGACGAAGTTTCCTGAAGGGTGGGTGTATGTAACAACCCTAGTTAAATAGTTGCATAAGGTTTATCAAGTATAGTTAATTAAATAATTAACTGTCCTAATGTGTATTAGTTAAATAATGATTATTTATTTAATAATATTAATTAATTAATTAATTAATTATTAATTGTTTAATATATGTTGATTAATTAATTAATTGATCAATTAACACATTTAAGGTTTGGCTAAAGAATTAAAGGCTTAATAATTTTAATTTATGTATTAGAAAACTTAAACGTATGAAGGATAAGGCATTAAATGGATGGATAGGGTATTGAATGGAGGGATAAGGTATTAAATGGAGGGATAAGGTGGGTGGCATTAAAGGAAGGAGGAGACGATGAATGGGGGGAGGATATGAGGGGGCAGAGGCATTCAGGAGAGGGACCTTTGGAAATTGGGGGAAGAAAGCAACATTTGGGAGATTAGGGACTGTATGTGTTTGCTAGTTTGATATTTTATGGCTTGGATGTTTGGGTGGACTGTTACAGGGGTGCACCAGGTTGCTAGCAGTTTTTGGCACAAGGGCTAGGAATCCTGAGGGAGTCCTAGAGCTAGGGAGCTGGATAGGCTTTGTTCCTAGCTGGCAGGGAGGAAAGATTCAGTTTTGGGCAGAGTAGCAGAGAGGAGAACTGGAGATTGGGGAATTAGCATCAAACAGAGGTATGTATTTTAGTTATTATGATGTGTTACATGATGGTTATGTGATTTAATTTCATGCCATGGATAAATTAATTTATGATGAATAAGTTATGGTTAAATGTTGAAGATTAAATTGTACAGAAAAACATTTATATACACTATATTCTTTTAACCTATGTTTTATAAGGCTCTGTGGGGACAGAGGCCTTGGAGTCAAAGAAGTCAAAGTGCTTCCAAAGAAGAGATTATTTAAATAATAAAGTGAAGTGACAATATCAAAGAGGATTATTTAAATAATAAAGTGAAGTGACAAGGTCAAGGAATATTATTTAAATAATAAAGTGACGAAGTCAAAGAGGACTATTTAAATATTTAAGTGAAGTGAAAAAATTAAAGAGGATTACTTAAATAATAAAGTGAAGTGACAAAGTCAAGGAGGATTATTTTAATAATATAGTGACGTGACAAAATTAAAGAGGATTATTTAAATAATAAAGTGAAGTGACAAATTCAAGGAGGATTATTTAAATAATAAAGTGAGAAAGTCAAAGAGGATTATTTAAATATTAAAGTGAAGTGACAAAATCAAAGAGGGTTATTTAAATAATAAAGTGAAGTGACAAAGTCAAGGAGGATAAGTTAAATAATAAATTAAATGTAGAACTTTCTAATTATGGAAAGTGGTTATAAGAAGGTTAACCCTAAAATGAGGAAAATGGGTTAAGTGGTCAAGTGTATATTGGAAACATGGACGAGTGGAAAATTGGGCAAAGTTGGACGTAGGTGACTATGTGGACAAAGTGGCTATGTGGAAAAAGTGGCCTAGATGATTCTAAGGAAGCTACTTGGAAAGTATAAATAAGAAGAAAAGGTCTCTTGTGAAAATCATCTCTTCAACATAGATTGAAGAGCATAGCAAGGGGATAAAGGAAGGTAGAATGTATATATTTGGATGAATTCATGGAGACTTGAGTGTGAGATGATGCCATGTTCTTGAATTCTTAAAGAAGTTCCATATCTGCATTCCATGGGCTCAGATCTTCCATAGAAACTCTGGTATTGTTACATAGTTGTTTGGATGGATATTATTGCTTATTGTATGGAGAATGCTTAAGGAATTATTGGTATGGCTATTTTGATATGGTAATGTTGGTTGATTGATAGAGTGAGAAACACTCTTATGATTCAGTACTGATATGATTTTCATAGTATACTGGTTTCTTATACATGACTAAGTAGCATTCATATTTTATGGTTGAGGAGCATGCGTAATATGTCGGAGAGGATAGATGTGTTGTGATTGGTTATGGTTTAGATGGGACAATGAAATACAAAATTATATGTGACCAAAGCCTGCAAAGGATCTGAGTTTTTTATAGAGAGAAAACCCTAAGGCATGCATAGGTTGTAGTACATGCATGTGTTGCACTACTAACATGTCGCGTACCTATTGACAGATTACTATCTTTTGGGGATTGATTCCTCTTCTCAATTGATGTTGAGTTGTGTAAGCTAAGTATTGGATTGTAGATATGGTTCTCTTGTGGAGCTATAAATATATTCAATTGTTGTTGATAACCGAAGGATTATAGTCTGTAATAAAAATAAAATTGTGCATACACCTTGTGTTCTTTGTGTTCCTTGTGGTGATGACTTATTATAATATATGTTATTGTTATATGTTTTTGATATATGTTCACATACAATTGATTATAAATCACATTAATGAGTGATGAGTAATTGGTGATTGCTAGCCAATAAGTTTTGTGAAAGTAAGTTTGAAAAACACCGCTACAATGATTCACCCCTCCCTCTTAGTGTGGTTGGTGTGTCCAACAATTGGTATCAGAGAGAGCCTTCACTAAAAGCCTTAACAAGCTTGGAGGAGATCTATGGACACACAAATCCATGGTGAATTTCCAATCCTTGATGAGGAAAATTATTCTACAAGGAGAATAGAAATGAAAGTGCATTTGAAGGAAATAGGAGTTGGTGTTTGGGAAGAATCTATTGGTGGATCAGTTCCTTTGAAGAACAGGCCAAAGTTTCCAGCTCAAAGGGAAGAAAATAAGAGTGTTGCATTGGCTCTCAATACCATTATTAGTGTACTCTCAAGTTCTATCAAACAGATCATGGGACGATGCACTTCCGCTGAGGATCTATGGCTAAAGCTAGAGGAGACATACCAAAGCAAGAAGAAATACACTAAATACAACTCAATCAAGAAAAATGAAGGTAAAGAATCTCCAAAATCCTCTATTTGCAATGATTCCAAATGTGATGATGTTGGAAAAGAGGAAGACCTTGAAGACAATTCTATCAATGTCAATGAATGTAAAGAATCTCCAAAAACCCCTGATTGCAATATTTCAAAATGCGACGATGTTGAATATTTCTCTACAAGTGAATAACAAAATCTATAGATAATATGTGTAGAATTAAATGATAGTTATCCCATGGAAGAAGAAGAAGAAGAGATGTCAGAGATTAAAAGGAAAGTTGAATGGGGTCTATTTGAATACAACTATGACCATTGTTAAATAGAATATAGCTATCTTTCTAATAACACTAAAAGGTTTCTTAAAAATAATCAAAGGAATGTATTGAAGTTAAAGGAAATGCTCAAGTAACAAGAAAAAAGTAAAAAGACTCATTTAGAATAAACATAAGAAGAGATCAAAAGACTAAAGAATGAAATACAAGAGAATAAGAAGCTAGATGATGAGATTAGAAAAAGTCTTGAAGTTAATCTCAAAACCCAAATTGAAGAAGCCAAAAGGGTAGAGGAATTACTAAAGAATCAAGTAAATTAAAAGGAAGAGTCATGTCATAAGTTGGAAGATGAAGTTGTTGATCTTAGAAAGAAAGTAGAGAATTCAAACAAATTATTGAATAGCTGAACAATCTTGAATGAGAACTCGGATAGTCAAATATCACCAAATGATAAATCAGGTCTTGGATACAAGAAAGAAGATACACATGTTGAAGCAATAACTTCAAAGAAGCATGAGGTAAGTCGCTCAGTCTCAAATTATCGAAATAATCTTGCAATTCAATCATCTACACAAGGAAAGGAAAGTTTCAAAAAAACAAACCATGGAAGACATCAAGAAGGCATAAATACATCTCAAATCAAATTCAAGACACCTTCCAGATGAACACCAAAGCAAAGGTATGGAATTTTTTTCATGTTCAATGTTACTCATGTAATGAATATGGTTGCAAAGTTTTGGAATGCAGATTTTATGCAAGGAGAGATAATGAAATATTTTATAACACCCTAAGGTGTTGGAGATGTGATCAAGTAGGACACATTGCTGCTCATTTCCACAGCATGAAATGATACAACTGTACTGGATTTGGCCACAAATCCCATGATTGTTGGAACAAAAGAAGAAATTCCATGATGAGGACGTCATATAGAATGACTAGAAGAAGGAATGAAGTTAGGAAGGGAGAAATTTTTTAAAATATGGAAGCTCGGAGTTCAAGTTCTCAGAAGGAGGGACACCTTTAGAAGTGGGTGAAGAAGACTGATCAATTAGAACAAAGTGGCATCCTTAAGGGAATCTCAAGTTTGTCATCTTCATAATCATATGCAGGTTACAATGGTATCAGCCATGTACATATGTAATATGACCTATGAATAGGTCATGTACATACGTGAGATGTCTGTGTAGCAGGTCGTGTATCTGTGATAAAAATCCTTGGGAAAAGGGCTATGCATATGAGTTGCAACATGGTATCATAGTATAACTCTGTGTTGTGGGTTCTGACATGCATTGTTGTAGGTTCTAACATGTTTGTTGCGGGTTTTCATGATTACGTGTCGGCATACATAATTATTGTATGTATGGTGGTGATATATGGTTGAGTGTTGAAAGACTATCTTAGATGCATGATTGGTACATTTTTGGTACATTTTTAGAGGCACCTACTAACAATATGATTGGAACATGTTTTATGGTGGATATGGAATACATGCATGAGGAAAAAATTTGATTGTACTTCATCTTGTTGTGGTATTGGTGCATGTTTGATTCACTTGCTTGGTACAAGTGGTGATACATGTTTGGTGTAGTTGTTGATGTATGGATGATATACTTGAGACACTTCATTGATTAAGATACATTATTGTGTCACTTGGTTCTTGGTAGAGTTATATCACGAGTGATATGAAACTTGTTTGAGGCACATGGTTGGCATAATTGGTAGATGCATATGGTTGATGCACTCCATTGATGATATCTTATGGCATATGATATGGTATTAATGTACATGGTTGATGTACATGGGTATTTTTCATGGTTGACACATGATGTACTTGGTTGAAGTTTTGTTCATGATTCTATATTCATTGTTTACATATACTTTGCTTCATGATGTATGATATGGAAAGAGTTTGATGCATGGATAGGTCCAAGGATCGTCTTAGAAAGAGCACTTGATCTATGTTCCGGTTGAGCAATAGCCTTTACAAAAGAAGCATATTGTTCTTATTGTAGAAAATATTGGGGGAGACATACCCATAGGGGAAGTCATTCTTCTTTCCACGATTCCAGGAGGTGCGATTTATCAGATGCAAAGATAAATACTTGAAACAAAGACCTAGACATGGAGAAATAGAGAAGAGGCATAGTTCCAGGGGGACTGATGGTTACAACAGGAGCATGACCTATAAATCAGTGCGATATCCCTTGTTAAAAAGTGGAGATATTATTCAGAGGAAGATCAAAGGCATTCATAAAGGGGGAGAAACCCCAAGGTGAGTTCAGGTAGGGGGATTATCCCCAAGGGGAGAATGGCCATTTTCTAGTGATTTCAAAGGGGGAGAGATAGTCACATTGATGTTATTGAGATGCCTATTGATGTAGATAAATTCCTTGTCTACATGTTTCCATCAATGATTGGTGTTGACATTAGTGTTGGTATTGGCATTAATTCCAAAGGGGGAGATTCTTGGATCATGTTTTCATTGATGCCAAAGTCTTGTATGCCAAAGGATGGATGCCAAAGGAATAATGTCTTGTCATAGTATAGTGATGTAGTGAATGATGGATCATGTATTGTCTTTGATGTAAATGGATTGATGTCAAGTGGAGTCATAGTCATATGATGAGATGAATAGATGAATATGGATCAATGAGTTGTAGTTGGATTGATGTAAATATGACTCATTATTGTCTTATCATGGTTGTACAAATGGATGAACTCCAAAGTGGTCCCCTTATGGTGAAATCCCTCACGAGAAGGTGCTTTGCAATGAACTCCAATACAAATCGATGGAGTCCAAAGCTGTCACCTTATGGTGAAATCCCTCACAGGAAGACACTTTGCGGTGAAATCCAAAGTGGTCCCGTTATGGTGAAAGCCCTCACAGGAAGACACTTTGAAATTGATTTATCCTAGTAGTTTGGTTAAAGAATCCTTTCTTAATTGTGGAATAATGAGATGAATATCAGTGAAATTGTTAGTGAAATTATCCTAGATGGATAGTGCTTGTCAAGCCATTTCTGGGGGTATCTGGAACGTCACATAAATCCTCACGGTTTGAGAGTTATGGCCTTATGAACACACTTTGACTTCATTGACCCTCATATGTTGGCTTGAAGCCTCAAAAGGTCAATGAAGTCAAAGTTCTTGGAAAGAAGAGATTATTTAAATAATAAAGTGAAGTGAAAAAATCAAAGAGGATTATTTAAATAATAAAGTGAAGTGACAAAGTCAAGGAGGATTACTTAAATAATAAAGTGACAAGGTCAATGAGGATTATTTAAATATTAAAGTGAAGTGACAAAATAAAAGAGGATTATTTAGATAATAAAGTGAAGTGACAAAGTTAAGAAGGATTATTTAAATAATAAAGTGAAGTGACAAAATCAAAGAGGATTATTTAAATAATAAAGTAAAGTGACAAAGTCAACGAGGATTGTTTAAATAATAAACTAACAAATTCAACGAGGATTATATAAATATTAATGTGAAGTGACAAAATCAAAGAGGATTACTTAAATAATAAAGTGAAGTGACAAAGTCAAGGAGGATTATTTAAATAATAAAGTAAATGGAGAAATTTCTAATTATGGAAAGTGGTTATAAGAAGGTTAACCCTAAAATGAGGAAAATATGTTAAGTGTTCAAGTGGCTATTGGATACATGCACAAGTGGAGAATTCGGAAAGGTTGGACATAGATGACTATGTTAACAAAGTGCCTATGTGGACAAAGTGGCCTAAAATATGCTTCTAAGGAAGTTACTTGGAGAGTGTAAATAAGAAGCAAAGGTCTCTTGTGAACATTATCTATGGAGCATAGCTTGAAGAGCATAGAAAGGGGCTGAAGAAAATAAAAGCGCGTACAATTGGATGAATTCACAAAGACTTGAGTGTGAGTTGATGCCAGGTTCTTGAAGTTTGAAAAAAGTTCCAGATTTGCATTCCATGGGCACAAATCTTCCATTGAAACTCTAGTATGGTTACACAGTTGTCTTGATGCATATTCTTTCTTATTGTATGGTGAATTCTTAAGGAATTATTGGTATAGTTGTTGTGATATGGTTATGTTGGTTCATTGATAGAGTGAGAAACACTCTTATGATTAAGTACTGATATGATTTCCATAGTATACTGTTTTCTTATAAATGACTAAGTAGCATTCATACTGTATGGTTGAGGAGAATGAGTAATATGTGGGAGACCATAGATTTGTTGTGATTGGTTATGGTTGAGATGGGAAAATGAAAGAAAAAAGTATATGTGAATTAAGGATGAAAAGGATATGAGTTTTTCATAGACAGAAAACCCTAAGGCATACGCAGGCTATAGTACATATGTGTGTTTCACTACTGATAGGTTGTGTACCTGTTGACAGATTAGTATATGTTGAGGATTGATTCCTCTTCTCAGTTGGTGTTGAGTTGTGTAAGTTGAGTATTTCATTGTAGAGATGGTTCTCTTAGGGAGTTGTAACTCTATTCAGTTTTTGTCTATAACCCAAGGACAATAGTCAGTAATGAAAAGAAAATTGTACATACATCTTGTCTTCTTTGTGCTTCTTGTGGTGATGACTTATTGATTATATATGTTGTTGTTATATGTTGCTGATATATTTTCACATACAACTGATTATAAATGCCAGTAATGAGTGTTGATTAATTGGTTATTGCTAGCTACTAAGTTTTGTGAAGTGAAGTTTGAAAAATGTCCCTACATTGATTTACCCCCCAATATTAGTCTGGTCAGTGTGTCCAACAATTGGTATCAAAGTGGGTCTTAACAAACTTGGAGGAGATAAATGGACACACAAATGGATGATGAATTTCCAATCCTTGATGACTAAAATTATTCTACATGGAGAATAAAAATGAAAGTGCATTTGAAGGAAATAAGAGTGGGTATTTTGAAAGCCGCTATTGCTGGATCAATTCCTTTGAAGAACAAGTCAAAGTTTGTAGCTCAAAGGGAAGAAAATAAGAATGGTGCATTGGCTCTCAAGACCATTCTTAGTGGACTCTCAAGTTCTATCAAAGAGAGCATGGGACAATTTACTTCCGCCAAGGATGTATGGCTAAAGCTACAGGAGACATACCAAAGAAGGAATGAAGACACTAAAGACAACTCCATCAAGAACAATGAAGGTAAAGAATCTCCAAAATCCTCTATTTGAAATTATTCTAAATGTGATGATGTTGGAAAAAAGGAATACCTTGAAGAGAATTATATCAATATGAATGAAGGTAAAGAATCTCCAAAAACCCATGATTGCAATATTTCAAAATGTGATGATGTTGAATATTTCTCTACAAGTGAAAAGGAAAATCTAGAGATAGTATATGTAGAACTATCAGAGCTTAAAAGGAAAGTTGAATGGGGTCTATTTGAATACAAATATGACCATTGTTACATATAATATAGATATCTTTCTGATAACACTAAATTTTTTCTTAAAAAGAATCAAAGGCATATATTGAAATTAAAGGAAATGCTCAAGGAACAAGAAGAAAGTAAAAAGACTCAATTAGAAGAAAAAGAAGAAGAGATCAAAAGACTAAAGAATGAAATAGAAGAGAATAAGAATATAGATGATGTTATTAGCAAAAGTATTGAAGTTAATCTCAAGACCCAAATTGAAGAATCGAAAAGGGTAGAAGAATTACTACAGAATAAGGTAAATGAAAAGGAAGAGTCATGTCATAAGTTGGAAGCTGAAGTTGTTGATTTTAAAAAGAAACTAGAGAAGTCAAACAAATTCTTGAATAGCTCAACAATCTTGAATGAGATATTGGATAGTCAAAGATCACCAAATGATAAATCAAGTCTTGGATACAAGAAAGAAGATACACATGTTAAAGAAATCACTTCAAAAAAGCATGACATAAGTCCCTCACTCTCAAAGGATCGAAATAATGTTGCAATTCAATCATGATATACACAAGGGAAGGAAAGTTTCAAAAGAAAAAAGAAAGGAAGACATCAAGAAGCCATATTTACGTCTCAAAAAAAATCCAAGGAACCTTCAAGATGGACACCAAATAAATGGTATGCAAATGTTTTCCATGGTCAATGTTACTCATGTAATGAATATGGTCACAAAGATTTGGAATGTAGATTTTATGCAACGATAGATAACAAAATATTTCATAACAATCTAAGGTGTTGGAGATGTGATCAAGTAGGACACATTGATGTTCATTGTCACACCATGAGATGCTATAGTTGTAGTGGATTTGGCCACAAATCCGAGGATTGTTGGAAAACAAGAAGAAAGTCCATGATGAGGACATCAGATAGCATGACTAGAACAAGGAATGAAGTTAGGAAGGGAGACATCTTTTAAAAGATGGAAGATCAGAGTTCAAGTTCTGAGAAGGAGGGACACCTTCAGAAGTGGGTGAAGAAGATTGATCAATTAGAAAAAAGTGGCATCCTTAAGGGAAGCTCAAGTTTGTCATCTTCAAAAGCATACGTGGGTTACAATGGTAACAATAACATGCATACGCAAGATGACCTATGAATAGGTCACGTACATACACGAGATGTTTGTGCAGGACACCACGTATCTGTAGCATGGTGTGAAAGTATAACTCTGTGTTGCAGGGTCTAACATGGTTTTTTGTAGGTTCTGACATGTTTGTTGTAGGTTTTCATGATTACATGTTGGCATACATAATTGTTGTATGTATGGTGGTGATATATGGTTGAGTGTTGAAAGACTATCTTAGATGCATGATTGGTACATTTTTGGTACATTGTTAAAGGAACCTACTAGCAGTATGATTGACACATGTTTTATGGTGGATATGGCATACATGCATGAGGACACATCTTGATTGTAGTTCATGTAGTTGTGGTATTGGTGCATGGTTGATGCACTTGCTTAGTACAAGTGGTGATACATGCTTGGTGCATGTGTTGATGTATGGATGATATACTTGAGACACTTCATTGATTAAAATACATTATTGTGTCTCTTGGTTCTTGGTAGAGGCACATCATGAGTGATATGAAACTTGTTTGAGGCACATGGTTGACATGATTGGTAGAGGCATATTGTTTATGCCCTCCATTGATGATATATTATGGCATATGATATGGTATTGATGTACATGGTTGATGTACATGGGTATTGTGCATGGTTGGCACAAGATGTACTTGGTTGATGTTTTGTTCATGATTCTCTATTCATTGTTGACATATATTTTGATTCATGATGTATGGTATGGCATTAGTTTGATGAATGGATAGGTCCAAGGATAGTCGTAGAAAGAGAAGTTGATCTATGTTATGGTTGAGCAGTAGCATTTCCAGCATAAACATATTGTTCATATTGGAGAGAAGATAGTGGGAGACATACCCATAGGTGAAGTCATTCTTCTTCCCATGATTCCAGGAGGAGAGATTTATGATATGAAAAGATAAATACTTTAAAAAGAGGCCTATACTTGGAGAAAGAGAACATAGGAATAGTTCCAGGGGGAGCGATGGTCACAGGGGGACCATGAGCTATACATCAGAGTGATATCACTTGTTCAAAAGGGGAGAGATTATTCAGAGGAAGATCAAACACATTGAGAAAGGGGGAGCATCCCCAAGGAGTGTTCAGGTAGGGGGAGAAACCCCAAGGTAAGAATGACCCTTTTCCATTGATGTCAAAGGGGGGAGATAGTCACATTGATGTGATTGAGATGCCTATTGATGTAGAGAAATGACTTGTCTACATGTTTCCATCAATGATTGGTGTTGACATAAATGTTGGTATTTCCATCAATGCGAAAGGGGGATATTGTTGTATCATGTTTTCATTGGTGCCAAAGTCTTGTATGACAAAGGATTGATGTCAAAGGAAAAATGCCTTGTCATAGTATATTGATGTAGTGATTGATGAATCAGGTGTTGTATTTGATGTAAATGGATTGATGTCAAGTGGATTCATAGTCATATGATGAGATGCATAGTTGAATATGGATCAATGAGTTGTAGTTGGATTGATGTAAAGATGACTCATTATTGTCTTTCCATGGTTATACAAATGGATGAACTCCAAAGTGGTCCCCTTATGGTAAAATCCCTCACGCGAAGACGCTTTGCGGTGAAGTCCAATACAAATGGATGAAATCCAAAGTGGTCCCCTTATGGTGAAATCCCTCATGGAAGACACTTTGCGGTGAACTCCAAAGAGGTCCCCCTATAGAGAAACTCCTCACGGGAAGATGATTTGTGATGAACTCCAATGTGGACCCCTTATGGTGAAAGTCCTCATGGGAAGATGCTTTTCGGTTGAGTTATCATAGTAGTATAGTTAGAGAGCCCATGCTTAATTGTGGAATAATGAGATGAATATCACTAAATTTGTCATTGAATATATCCTAGATGGATAGTTCTTGTCAATCCATTTCCAGTGGTATGTGGAACGTCACATAACTCCTCACTGTTTGAGATTTATGGACTTATGAAGATGGAGGACCCTCATATGTTGGGTTGAAGCCCCAAAAGGTCAAAGAAGTCAAAGTGCTTGCAAAGAAGCTATTATTTAAATAATAAAATGAAATGACAAAATCAAAGAGGATTATTTAAATAATAAAGTGAAGTGACAAAGTCAAGGATGATTATTTAAATAATAAAGTGACAAAGTCAAGGATGATTATTTAAATAATAAAGTGACAAAGTCAAAGAGGATTATTTAAATATTAATGTGAAGTGACAAAATCAAAGAGGATTATTTAAATAATAAAGTGAAGTGACAAAGTCAAGGAGGATTATTTAAATAATAAACTGAAGAGACAAAATCAAAGAGGATTATTTAAATAATAAAGTGAAGTGACAAAATCAAGGAGGATTATTGAAATAATAAAGTGACAAAGTCAAAGAGGATTATTTAAATATTAAAGTGAAGTGAAAAAATCAAATTGGATTATTTAAACAATAAATTGAAGTGACAAAGTCAAGGAGGATTATTTAAATAATAAAGTAAATGGAGAAATGTCTAATTATGGAAAGTGGTTATAAGAATGTTAACCCTAAAATGAGGAAAATGGGTTGAGTGATCAAGTGGATATTGGATACATGGACAAGTAGAAAATTGGGCAAAGTTGGAAATAGGTGACTATGTGCACAAAGTAGCTATGTGGAAAAAGTGGCCTAGAAGATGCTTCTAAGGAAGATACCTAGAGAGCGTAAATAAGAAGCAAAGGTATCTTGTGAAAATCATCTCTTGAGCATAGCTTGAACATAGCAAGGGGTTGAAGGAAGGCAGAGTATGTACAATTGGATGACATCATCGAGACTTGAGTGTGAGTTGATGCCAGGTTCTTGAAGTCTGAAGCAAGCTCCAGATCTTCATTTGAGGGGTTTAGATATGCCATAGAAAATTTCGTATGGTTACATAGTTGTCTTCATGGATATTCTTGGTTATTGTATGGTGAATGCTTAAGCCATTCTTGGTATGGTTGTTGTGATATGGTTATGTTGGTTGATTGATAGAGTGATCAAAACTCTTATGATTCAGTACTGATATGATTTTCATAGTATATGGGATGCTTATACATGACTAAGTAGCACTCATATTGTATGATTGAGGAGCATGAGTAAGATGTGGGAGATCATAGATGTGTTTTGATTGGGTATGGTTCAGATGGGACAATGGAAGATAGACGTAGATCTGACTGAAGGCTACAAAGAATCTGAGTTTTTCATAGAGAAAAAACCTAAGGCATATGAATTTTGTAGTACATACGCATGCTACACTACTAATAGGTCATGTACATGTTGACAGATTGGTATCTATTGAGGATTGATTCCTCTTCTCATTTGGTGCTTCTTGACGATTAAAATCACAATGAGTTTTTTTTTCCTGCAAAGTATTGCTAAAGATTATTATTATAAGTTAAAAATATATATATTACTAGTATGTGGGACCACCTTGTATATTGGGAGATCAGATATGGATTTTATTTCATGTTTTACTTCTATTCGACATTGCTTACAGGGTTTTACATGGTTGATTAAATATTAATTTGATTTGTGATGAAAAGCATATTATGTGTTGGTTTTGATTGCAACAAATGAATGATGGATACGGCATGTTGGTTTTGTTTCGATTGATCTAGCCTCTAATTTCATGTTACAATGGCCTACGTGATCTATTTGTATCCTTGCTATATATTATGGGATTCATTAATCTGACATCTACACAAGAGACGTGTTAGTAATAATATATAAGAGCAGTTGAAAAAGAGACAAAAGCAATATGACCAAGTGAAAAAAGAAGGAACTATACTATACTAATATGCTACCCTATATGCATTGAAATTAGAATGATCGTTGTTAATCCTAGCTAACAAGGTAACAATTATGTGATTTATTGAGTTATATGAAACCTGGATAATATGTGTTATGGTATAGTTGGAAATGGTTAAATGTGATATGGGTGGCACGTTTGACAAGTGATGGTTGTTAAGTTTGATGCATAGACTTATTAAGAAGATTAATGAAAGGTTGGTTGGCATGTACTAAGGAATTGAATGAGTGGGGGAGAAGTCGATGTGCATTTACTACGCATCACTCATACTCCTTCCACTAACTATCACCCTATCTTGGCAATTTTTCACCTACGCTTTTTTGTGGTTAGGCTTCGACTTTCAAGAAAACGAAGAACCACTCGACCAAGCTCATGTTTTTAAGGTGCTCTTGATTACTGGTATGTCTTTTCGCCATCCATGAATCTTCTCTAGTTATGAAATAAATATTGGCTCAGGATGTATGCGTTTTTTCTTTCCTTAAGTCTTGCAACTGTATAAATTAGTGTTATTTTTTTGGAATGAAGTGTTGGTGTTATTGCAATAATGTTAAAGTCATAGTTTTATTTATTATCCTGAGTGTTAGAAGGCATGAAGGCCCTCTGTCATCTGTATTTGTCTTGTTTGAAGTTTTTTTATTCAATCCAAATTGGCTTGACGTCTCCAAGATTTCTTATCACCATACCCAGTCGTTATGTTGTTATGGGGTTTACTAGGTTTGAAATTTCTTGTGTCACTACACATTGTTTCACTTGGGTATGGGATTGTTCGTGCTATTGATGGTTGCGTAGTGGGTTATATTGTTTCTTCTCGGCTCTGTTTTATCTAAACATTGTTATTTATTTGATTGGGAGA
Source organism: Picea sitchensis (assembly GCA_010110895.2). Taxonomy (NCBI): domain Eukaryota; kingdom Viridiplantae; phylum Streptophyta; class Pinopsida; order Pinales; family Pinaceae; genus Picea; species Picea sitchensis. The sequence continues at coordinate 59,971 of SNQJ01S0006376.1, forward strand.
GTCACGAGGGTTATACCCTGCCTGTTACAAGTGTTGTTACAAGGCCCAAATGGAGTGTTTGCTCCTCTATTCATAGCCTCTCCTATCTCGTGAATTGTCACCGTGTTAGTGAATTCATTGGTGGTATACCGTGTGTGTGCAATGTTGGTCTCAAAGGTTCTCATCTGATGATGGAAGTAGACTCTAGTCTCTATGTGTTGGTATATAGATAGAAACCTTGATTTCTCAAGCTCAGTTTTTTATAGAGGGAACCAGGATGGCCTATCAGGTATACTGTTAGTTGTTATGAGTTGTTGAGTATTGTCAATAGTGTTCAATTTCTAGCTCATCTCTGTTGATTATGTTGAAAGTAGTGTTGGTTGTGGTATTTAGTGACTGCATTGGTTATTATGACAATCGAATTGATAAACTCAACATGGTAATTTGGTTGATCGGAGAATTGGATTGAGTGCACAGTCATTGTCTCTTACATTGTAATTGTTGAATGGTTAACCCAACATCAGTTTACAATTGACTAATGCACCACGATGCTTCATGCATGATGCGTGGGTATGTGTGGAATTCCAACAACATGATAGGTTGAGTTAGTAATTGTTGTGACTGTGTTTTAAATTGTCAGATGGGAATATTTCAATCATGGTAATGATGTCTTGGAAATCCACTGTATATGTTATGGATATTATATTGATTGTGCTATCATAAAGAGTCACAGTTCTTTAAAAAATATGGTTTTGTTAATTTGATCAATTTGTGAGATGAGATCAGCCATGTTGTTCCTGCCTCGTTGTATTGGATTGATAGTCCAACATTGTGGATGTTTATATTCAAGTAGTTGGACATGATAGTCACGGAAATGATCTCACGTTTTGTTAAGTGGTCGATGTATTCCATAGCATCGTATGAATTGAAATGATAATTGTTGTCTATGTGTTAAATGGAATATTAGGATCTTTGCAATTAAAATATGGATCGTTGTGTTTAACTGTCCACTATGTTTGTTTAATGAATATCATACATCTTAGCAGAGATAAGCATGGGTGTTGTGGCAATATGTTTTTATTACAATTTAGGTGTTGATGGAAAGTGGTTGATGAGTTGACACTAAATAGACTGGAAACAAGTGATTGTTTATTCATTTAGGGACTTTTTTTAAATATTAATTGGATAAATGATAAGAACATATCTCCTCTAAAGGTTGTTGTGGAATGAATACTGTCTTGTTTTTATGACATCGTGTTAAATATTTGATTATGAATAGTGATCAAGTAAATGTACAAAATTGATTGAATTATACACATTAATTGATCATTTGATCACAGTGACTATTTGGTTGGTGTTGCACCTTTTACGTTTGATATATATTGATTTTATGGATTACTTAATTAATTATATGAACAATATCCACTCTCTTTCCCTACCATTATTTCACTTTTTGCTAATTACAACCCCTTTTCTTGCCCACATCCATTTCTCACTCCCTGTTCTTAAAATTTAATTACAATTAAGAGAATTCTATATAGGAACAATTTGAAATTGCATTTTCTTTTGATTGGAACATAGTTTTATAGTCATTAATTTACATTAAAGTTGATTGTTTGTTGTCTTTGAGTAGTAACCATGTTTCTTTTCCCTTTCATTTTATCATTTTTCACTCAATCCAAACCCCTTGCAGATCCCAGGACCTTTGGTCACCCCCTTCTCATTGACAACAACTAAAAATTTTGTATTGATTGGATTGCATGGGTCTGATATGTTGCTTAGCCAAAATCTATTTCATATTTTTAAGGAGTTGACATATATGGTTGTTAAAGGGACTATTTTGTAATCAATAATGCATGCAAGAATGATTTTTTTTCGCTAAGGTAGTCATGGCAAAGGCAATTGAGGGAGAGGTAATTGGAACAGATGCCCAAGAAGGCCAAGATTCTCCATAAACTTTGATGCCGACTCACAAGAGTTAGGATAGTTATTTCATGATGAATTTTTCAATTGGATTGGTCAAGCAGTTGTCCAACCTAGGCTGGAAAGGCCTCCCTTCCAAATTCCACAAGCCCCTAGTATTCCCATGCCCAATCATGTCTCATTGCAACCAAAGGTTCTTGAAAATGACAGATAGAAAGAGATTCTCCACCCGATAGTCTCCCAACATCATGGTTGGCCCAATTTGTCCTTGCCTTCTCCCCTGCCTATCAATCAGATTTCCCAAGCTGCACATGTCCACTCACCAAATCAATCCTCGCATGTTAGCAAAATGTTGAAAATCTAGTCTGACCATGCCCCTCACAAAGGAAAAGCCATTGTTTCCCCTTCCTCACCCTCCAATGGCTCTAATAAATCTATGTCTTCCCAGATTCTTTTGAGGGATGATTGTTCTCATGTGATCAATGAGATTAGGCCTAAAGGATCAGTGCAGCCAAATGAAAATTCAGAGAAATCAAAGGGTGACAATCGCAATCAAGGACATATTGCATCTAAGAGTGGAAAATATGGTTTTTGATTATTATTTTATTTATTGTTGACGACATATGACTTCAGAAGTCTTGGAAAACATGTTTTATTTGGATATATGAGTAATATATTTTTTTTAAATAATTTCAAATATCAATGAGATAATTGTCAAATGTGAATGTGATGATGGGAGTCACAAGGGGTCCCACCTACTAGTTATTATTTATTTAAAACCCTTATTATGATTTATTACTTTTCCCCCCTAACTAAAAAGTTGGTTGAGTATTTAGTTAACTTAACTAATGAGCTAGTTCAACTACTTCAACCAATTCTAATTTGATTAAAGGAAAAAGGAAAGGGAGGGACAAGAGAAGGATAGAAGGAGAAGCATCCTAAGGTTTTTTGTTTGAGTTTATGTTGAGATAGTTTAGTTTTCATTCATTCCTTAATTTATCACAAGCCTAATTAATTTTTATGATAACAGGGTCTTATTGTAGCCAACAAGATTAAGGGTTGAATTACATCATTCAAACACTTGTTTTTCATAGGTGTTGATCTATCTTTGATAGTCAGTGTAGACCCGTTTGTTTGTGAATTAGTTTTCATGACTAACAAAGGGTATTGTGCAGAGAAAAGTGGGCAGTAATTTGTGGCAAGATGGTTTAACTTTTAGAGTTCATTTTTTAATTTTCTGTCAGAGGTCCTTTTGTATGTTCCATCGGGTATGTCTAAGTTTGACTTTGGTCCAAAACTTCTTTACGAAATTTTGTAAAGAGAATAACTCTTTGGTGAATTGGAATGAAATAAAGAATTGTTTTATGTCCCATCTGTCTTGATTATCATCTTTATGTCTTTTCTTTTGTCTCTATATTTATTTCAACAACTATTATATTAAAAAAATCATATAAATAATGAATTTTCTAGCAATATTTTATTTATAAAATGACTAGCCTAAGCACTTGTAATCAATACTTGTGAGTTAGGATATTAATTTTGATGTCTATAAACATAGGGTGACATTCCCGTCTATTTTTATTTAGCCAAGAAGAATATGAAAATGCTTGAGTAAGATAATTTCATATCTTTTCCTTGACATTTATTTGGAAACCATACGAGGGAGATATTCAACATCTCTCTGGTTATTTTTTATACTCGATGTTCATCGATACATATATTTTTCTAATATTGATTCTTTGACAGCTTTATTTCTTAATGACCGAGCTTATTGCAAGTGAAACCATTATTGAGCCCGGTCTTCAAGATCAGACCAGCATTGCTTTAAACCTGTTGAACACCATTTTAGACACTGCCAATACCCGTGTTGAGCTTAATCATTCATGGAAAGAAATTGAACAAGATATTAGTGCCCAAGAATGTTGGGAATCTAGACGTAGACAAGCTAGAAATCAACAATAAGCTTCTTTTTTCTTCAGTTTGGTCCTTTCTTTCATTTCCTTAGACTCTCGTGCTTCTAGAAGAAGAAGAGTCTTATCACTTGAAATTAACCCTATCGCTAAAATAGGAAGAAGGAACATTGTGTTATCTTCCGAACAAAGTGATCTAAGGAGAACTTTGTTTGATTCATCTAGTTCGTTTTTCTTTCCCTCATCTATCAACCACAAGGTGGCATCTAGTGATGGGTCTAGTGGCACTGGAAGTTCTTCCACTTCTCAGTATTCATCTTCTTCAGTGATTGGTAGCTTATATAGCCACCATATCCATTTCCAATCTACCACAAATCCCACAAAAGTCATTAAAAATTATGGGATTTTTCAGTTTGAAGAAGATTCCATAACCACATCGTGGCATCTGTCCAATCCTCTTAACCTAGCAACTGCTACTCATCCACTTCCTAAATTCAAGGAACATCTTCCTAGTTTTTCAAGAAATAAAACTATCACTACGAACGAACATCTGGTGGTATTTTCTAATTCTTTTCAAAACCTAGGATCCCATGACAACGATACTTGCATGCGCTTATTCATCAATTCCTTGGAAGGAAAGGCCGTGGTCAATTTATTTGACCTTTCTCCTAATATTATGTCTACTTGGGGGGAGTTAGTCTATTGGTTCAGATCCACTTATGGGAAATCTAAAAGCTGAGCCGAGAAGTTATGAGAATATAATAACATCACCTATAAGGATGGCGAGACCATCAAGTCCTTCAACTTGTGTTTCACTAAGATATACAATCAAATATCTGAACTCATTAGACCTTAGAATCTAGTTGTTTTCATGCATTACTACAATGCATTACCTTCCCCCTACCATCATAGGCTTGAGAAAATATCCATTGATAATATTGGTTACACTCTGCATACTTGCTCAGAGTATGAAGAAAAACTTGAAAGAACAGGTCTTCCCTAGGGAGAAGCAGTTAAACAGACATACATGTCTTCCCTCTTACAACTAGTAGAAGATATGAACAATCATATGATACCATATGAGTGAAATGGAAATATCTCTCCTCTCATCCCTGGAGATTCATCCTCTTATGTACCCCTCTTTAGAAGTCCAATATAGAATAAATTTCAGCCTAAAGCTATCTTGCCTCGAAGTTGGTGTAACTTTTGTAAAGAATACCAGGAGGAAGCCACATGTGAAGTAAGGAAGAGTTCCAGAGATAAGATATTTGGTAAAAGACCAGAAACTACTATCATTGTCCTAGATTTTGTAGATCCAAAAGATGTCATGATCATCAATACTAGGAACAAGGCCTATGCTCCCAAGGGAAAATTTGATCCTCCCCACAATTCTTGTAGCCCGAGATCATCCTCACCTGCTGCTACTCTTCAGGTTCCTAAGGTACCTGAGAGTCAAAGAATTACTTCCCTTCTCTCCTATTCCAAATAAAATATCTTAAATCAGTTGGCCAATATCAAAGCAGATGCAACCCTTCTGGACATGGCTGTCGTCCCTGAACAACAAAGGCATATGAAACAATTCATGGAAGGAAAATATTTTTTTGTAGCCAACCTCTCTGAAGAGGTAAACGAAGAGGATTATTCTGTAAATAAGGTAGGTCTACATAAATTTAGATACCCTGTAAAAAATACCCCTTTTTATATTTTTGTAAAGATTATGGATAAATCGCCCATTGTTGCCTCATTGATGGTGGTTCTGGCCCAAGTGTGATGTCAAAGATTATTATGGAAGATCTAGGATTGTCTTGTACAAATTAAAATGACAGAAGCATTCTCTCCTATAATAGTTTATAACAAGGGACCATAGGTGATATTAAAGATGTAACCTTAGTTTTATGTGCACACCCTGAAATAAGGAGAACCCTTAGTATTCAAGTAATTGATATGCCTATAAGAAATTACTCAATTATCTTGGTATGATATTGGCAAGCCTTAATAGGTGGATACCTGTCACTCAATGGGTCACATTTATCCATCCTTTGGAATGGTAAGAATATTATAGTCCTTAGAGAGGGAAGGATTTCACCCTACATAGAGAGTGTTCCACAACCTAATATAAACTATATCCAAGAGGACCTAGGAGTGTACTCCATATTTGTTGAGGAGGATAATATTCCTTTTGAAAAAAGTGATTTAGATGATGATATGTGGCACATGCACTTCGATGGTTCACGCTCTAATGAAGGCAATGGGGCTTGCATTATCTTGGTTTCCCCCGTAGGGAAAATTAATAATTTGTCTTACAGGTTGGAGTTTGCTTCTACGAACAATGTCACTGAATTTGAAGCTTTATTATTAGGCATTGAAAATGCCTATAATATTGGTTGTGGTCACCTTTCAGTTTTTGGATATTCTGAGCTTATTATGAACTGGATACGTAAGATATACTCTCCTAGCAATAAGATGATGAAACAATACACCCAAACTATCTGGGCGCTTATCTCGAACCTATTATATTTCAATATCACTCATGTTAAGAGGGAGTTGAATTCAATCATTGATCAATTAGTTGTCTTTGCAGCTTCTCCTAATCAACAACCTTTGCCTCACCAACCTAATTTATCTTTTCAAGGAGGATAGAAGGAGAATCATACTAAGGTTTTCTCTTTGATTTTATGTTGAGATACTTCATTTTTCATTCATTCCTTAATTTATCACAAGCCTAATTATTTTTTATGATAGCAGGGTCTTATTGTAGACAACAAGATTTAGGGTTGGATTACATCATTCAGACACTTGTTTTTCAGAGGTGTTGATCTATCTTTGATGGTCTTTGTAGACTTGTTTGTTTGTGAATTATTTTCATGAATGACAAAGGATATTGTGTAGAGTCGAGTGGGAAGCAATCTGTGGCAAGCTGGTCCATAACTTAGAGTTCATTTTTTTATTTTCTGTTAGAGGTCCTTTTGTATGTTCCATCGGGAATGTCTAAGTTTGACTTTGGTCCAAAACTTCTATACAAAATTTTGTAAAGAGAATGACTCTTTGGTGAATTGGAATAAAATAAAGGATTTCTTTATGTCTCATTTGTATTGATTATCATATTGGTGTATTTTCTTCTGTCTCTACATTTATTTCAATAACTATTAGATTCAGAAAATCATATAAATAATGAATTTTCTAGAAAGCTTTTATTTATAAAAAGACTAGCCTAAGCACTTGTATTCAATACTTGTGAGTTAGGATATTAATTTTGATGGTTGTAAACATATAGTGACATTCCCATCTATTTTTCTTTAGCCAAGAAGAATCTGAAAATGCTTGAGTAAGATCATTGCATATCTTTTCCTCAACATTTATTTAGCGACCATACTAGGGATATATTCAATATCTCTCTCGTTAATTTTTATACTCGGATTTCATCGATACATCTATTTTTCTGATATTGATTCTTTGACTGCTTTATTTCTTAATGAGCATGCCTACTGCAAGGCAACCCATTATTGACCCCGGTCTTCAAGATCAGACCAACATTTATTTAAACCTATTTAACACCATTTTAGACACTGCCAATACTCGTGTTGAGATTAATCATTCATGGGAAGCAATTGGATGAGATATTAGTGCTCAAGAACATTTGTGAGCTAGATGTAGACAACCTATAAATCAACAGTAACCTTCTTTCTTCTTTAGTTTGGGCGTTTCTTTCATGTCCTTAGACTCTTATGCTTATAGAAGAAGAAGAGGCTTATCACATGAAATTAACCCTACCACTGAAATAGGAAGAAGGAACGTTGTGTTATCTTCCCAACGAAGTTCTCTAAGGAAAACTTTGTCTTATTCATCTAGTTTGTTTTTCTTTCCCTCATATTTCACCCACAAGGTGGCATCTTGTGGTGGCTCTGGTGGCACTGGAAGATCTTTCTTTTCTCAGTATTCATATTCTTCTGTGATTGGTAGCTTATATAGTCACCATATCCATCTAGAATCTACAAAAAATCCCACCAAAGTCATTAAAAAGTATGGGATTTTCTAGTTTAAATAAGACGCCACGAGAACACCATGGCATGTGTCCTCTCCTCTTAACCTAGCACCTGCTACTCTTACACTTCCTAAATTCAAAGAAAATCTTCCTAGCTTTTCAGGAAATAACACTGTCACTACGAATGAACATCTGGTGGAATTTTCTAATGCTTGTCACAACATAGAAGCCACTGCCAATGATACTTGCATGCACTTATTCATCAATTCCTTGGAAGGAAAGGTTGTGGCCGATTTATTTGACCTTCCTCCTAAGATTTTTTCTACTTGGGAGTAGTTGATATATTGGTTCAGATCCACTTATGGGCAGTCTAAAAGCTTAGCCGAGAAGTTATGAGAATTTAATAATGTCACCTATAAGGATGGTGAGACCATCAAGTCCTTAAAATTGCATTTCACTAAGATATACAATCAAATCCCTGAACTCATTTGACCTTAGAAGAAAGCTACTTTCATGCATTACTACAAAGAGTTACCTTCCCCCTATGATCATAGGCTGGAGGAAAAATCCATTGATAATCTCAGTTCCGCTCTGGATACTCGCTCAAAATATGAAGAAAAACTTGAAATAATAGGTCTTCCCCACGGAGAATCAGTTAAACAGACAGACATGCCTTCCCTCTTACAGCTAGTACAAGATATGAACAATCATATGATAGTGTATGAGATAAAAGTAATTGTCTATCCTCTCACCCCTAGAGCTTGATGCTATTATGTACCCCTCTTTATAAGTCCAATATAGAATAACTTTCAGCCTAAATCTATCTTGCCTCGAAGTTGGTGTAAATTTTGTGAAGAACACCATGAGGAAGCCACATGTGAATTAAGGAAGTGTTCCAGAGATAAGATATTTGGTAAAATACCAGAAACTACTATCGTTATCTTAGATTTCACAGATCCAAAAGATGTCATGATAATCAATACTAGGAACAAGGCCTATGCTCCCAAGGGAAAATTTGATCCTCCTCGTGATTCTTCTAGCCCAAGATCATCCTCACCCACTGCTACTATTTAGGTTCCTAAGGTCCTTGAGAGTCAAGGAATTAATTCCCTTCTCCCCTCTTCCAAATACAGTATCTTAAATTAGTTGGCCAACATCAAAGCAAATGCAACCCTTATGGACATGGTTGTTGTCACTGAACAACAGAGGCATCTGAAACAATTCATGGAAGGAAAATATTTCGTTTTAGCCAACCTCTCTAAAGAGGTAAACAAAGAGGATTCGTCTATAAATAAGGTAGGTATACATAATTTTAGATACCCTATAAAAAAAAACCTTTTTATATTTTTGTAAATATTATGGATAAGATCGCCCATTATTGCCTCATTGATGGCGGTTCGGGCCCAAGTGTGATGTCAAATATTATTATGGAAGAGCTAGGCTTGTCTTGTACAAATGAAAATTCCTAAAGCATGCTCTCCTATAATAGTCTACAAAAAACGACTGTAGGTGCGATGAAAGATGTAACCTTAGTATTATGTGCACACCCTGAAATAAAGACAACCCTTAGTATTCAAGTAATCAACATGCCTGTAAGAAATTACTCAATTATCTTGGGAAGAGATTAGAAACCATTAACAGGTGGATACCTGTCACTTGACGGGTCACATTTACTTGGGCCTCAGAATGGTAAGAACATTATAGTCCTTACAGAGGGAAGGATTTCACCTTAGATAGATAGTATTCCATAATCTAATGTAAACTATATCGAAGAGGAGGACCTAGGAGTGTACTCCATATTTCTTGAGGAGGATAGTATTACTTTGGAACAAATCGATTTAGATGATGATATGTGGCACATGAACTTATATGGTTTACGCTCTAATGAAGGTAATGGGGATCTCATTATTTTGGGTTCCCCCGTAGGAAAAATTCATGGATTTTTCTTACGGGTTGGAGTTTTCTTTTCCCCCGTAGGAAAAATTCATAGTTTTTCTTACAGGTTGGACTTTTCTTGTACAAACATTGTCACTGAATTCAAAGCTTTATTATTAGGCATTGAAAATTCCTATAATATTGGTTGCGGTCACCTTTCATTTTTTGGAGATCTTGAGCTTGTTATGAACCTGGTACATAAGATATACTCTTCTATCAATAAGATGATGAAACAATAGACCCAAATTATTTGGGAACTTATCTCGAGCTTTCTATCTTTCATTATCACTCATGTTAAGAGGGAGTTGAATTCAATGGATGATCGATTATATGTCTTTGCAACTTCTCCTAATCAACAACCTTTGCCTTACCTGCCTGATTGTTATTTTCAATCTCTATATCTTACACATATCCCTGACAATGTAGAATCTTGGTAGGCCCTCCCTAATGATGAGAACATTTGTGCTTTCATTCAATATGAACCTCTTAATCCCAAGGAAATTGTATCCATAAAATACAACAAGATTACTAAGGGCTTGACACCTCTTGAGGGCTCGTTTTCATCGGGTGATGCAGTTAATAAAGAGAATCAAAGAAAATAGGAGTCAAGCAGGAAGGTGGCTGAAACCATCTCCTTGAATATTGGGGCACTTGAATCTTCAAAGAATGTAAAAATAAGTACCCAATATTCTGATAAAGAAGAAATGAAGTTGACCAAGCTACTTGGTATATTTCAAGATGTTTTTTCTTGGTCTTATAAGGATCTTTGTCGGTTTCGTCATGGTCTTATAAAACATGTTATCCCCATAAAGGAAGGCATGAAACCATGTAGAAAAAACCAAATACCTATTAACTCTGTATTTAAAGAAACTTTTAAAAGGGAGTTGGAAAATTTCTTAAGGGATGGGATTATTTTTCCAGTATACCCTAAATGGGTTTCCAAGTGGGTACCGGTTTCGAAGACTAGTGATCATATTAGAACTTGCATTAATTTTCACACTTTCAGTCAGGCTATTATGAGAAATCGTTTTCCTCCTCTCAATATGGAAATGATTCTGCAAGAGGTTGTAAGGTCACAGATAAGGCCCTTACTTGAATTTGTTTTGGGTTACAGTAAAATCAAGGAAAAAGGGAAATATGTTCAGAAAACCACTCTTATCACCAATTGGGGTACCATGACTTACAAAATCTTGTTTTCAAGCTTACTTGACGCAAGTACCACTTTTAAAAGACCTATACACACAACTATCGATGAATTGATTAGTATCCATATCTACCTTGATGATCCAATCATATACGTTAAGGGGCTGATAATTACCTATGAATTCAAAGAGTTATTTCTAGGTCCTTTCAAAATTGATTTTGTACTGGACATTAACTCTTACATTCTAAAGACCTCATAGGAGAAATTGTTTTCCTACAACACTAACGGTTCTTGCTTGAAATATTATGAGGGACCAATGTGAAAAGTTCTAATGTTGTTTGGATTTTCTGTATACTAGTAAACCAACTATGCTTTCAACTTTTACACTATTTTTTTTTCTGCTTTACAATAGTTTGACTTCTGCTTTCTGTTTTAAAATTTTCCTACTACATTTATGTTTCTATCATTTTATTTCTATTGTTTTAATCTTGAAATTTTACTTCTTTTATGATTTTGTTTCCTACCATCTTTAGTTGATTTGGTCAAAATAATATGTTGGATCAGTTCTGCCAAAATGACACTCCTACAAAGAATTTTTAGTCAATAAAAATTAATCTTGCACAACTGTTACGATGTTCCCTGAAGTACACTAGAATTTTTTATCTGCCTCACTGTTGTCTTATAAAGAATTTCTTATTTCCCGCTTCTTCTATCCTTTTCTTCATCCATTTGAGAATTTAGGACAACAAGTCCATAAATTTTATCCTTGAAGTTAAGAGTCGATTCTAGTTGAACGATTATGCACATAGTGGTAAAACCCCTCATACTTGACACTTTTCATGAGCTATTCCTGAATGCCCAGTCATTTTTCCATTAAATCCGTTAGTTTCCCCTTGTTGCACAATCTTCCTGATTATATCTTATTGACCTGCTATTCTTGGTCTGCAAAAACATGAGCTGTGAGTTCTAAATCTGTTGAAAACAAATTTCCTTGTGACGTCACCAATTTCTTCCCGATTAAAATCACAATGAATTTTTTTTGCCCACAAAGTATTGCCAAATCCTATTATTATAAGCTAACAAGATATATAGTACAAGTAGGTGGGACCCCCTTGTATATTGGGATATCTAATATGGTTCTTATTTCATTTTTTTCTGCTATTCGACATCTCTTACATGGTTGATGAAATCTTAATTTGATTGGTGATGAATAAGGCATATTATGTGTTGGTTCTGATTGCAACAAATGAATGATGGATAAGGGATGTTGGTTTTGTTTTGATTTCTATAGGATCTAATTTGATGTTACAACAGCCTATGTGATCTATTTTTATCCTTGCTATCTATTTCGGGATTCATTATTGTGACACATGCACAAGAGACAGGCTAGTAATAATATATAAGAGCAGTTGAAAAAGAGACAAAAGAAATATGACAAAGTGAAAAAAGAAAGAACTATATTATACTAATATGCTACCCTATATGCATTGAAATTAGAATGATCATTGTTAATCCTAGATAACAAGGTAATAACTATGTGATTTATTAATTTATATGAAACATGGTTAATATGTGTTATTGCATAGTTGGCAATGGTTAAATATGATATGGGTGGCGTGTTTGACAAGTGATGGGTGTTAAGTTCAATGCATAGAATTATTAAGAGGATTAATGGAAGGTTGGCTGGAGTGTAATAAGGAATTCAATGAGTGGGGGTGGAGGCAACATGTGTTTACTACATGTCACTCATACTCCTTCAATTATCTGTCACCCTATCTTGGAAATTGTTCACCTGCGATTTGTTGTGGTCAGGCTCCAACTTTCAAGCAGAGGAAGAATCATCGCTCAACCAAGTTTGAGTTTTTAAGGTGCTCTTAGTTATAGGTATGTATTTTATCCATCCATGAATATTCTCTAGTTATGAAATAAATATTGGCTCGGGATGTATGGGTCTGTTCTTTTTGTAAGTCTATAAACTGTATAAATTGGTGATATTTTTCTGGAATGAAGGATTGGTGTGATTGCAATAATGTTAAAGTCACAATTTTATTGATTATTCTGAGTGTTAGAATCCATGAAGGCCCTCTCTCATCCATATTGGTCTTGTTTGAAGTTTTTTTAATTGGTCTGGATTGGTTGGTCGTCTCCACACTTTCTTATCACCATATCGAGTCGTCTGTTGTTATAGTGTTTACTGGGTTTGAAACACCTTGTGCCACTGTGCATTGTTTCACTTGGGTATGGGTTTGTTCATGTTACTAATGGTTTTGCAATGGGTTATATTGCTTCTTATCGACTCTATTTTATCTCAGTGTTGTTAGTTGGTTGATTGGGAGAACCATGAGGGTTATACCCTGCATTTTCTTAAGCGTTGCTACAAGGCCCAAATGGACCCTTTGCTCCTTTTTTCTTAGACTCTCCTATCTCCTGAATTGTCACCCTATCATTGAAGTCATTGGTGGTATACCCTGTGTTTGCACTGTTGGTCTCGGATGTTCTCAACCGATGATGGGAGTAGACTCCAGTCTCCCTATGTTGGTCTACAGAGTAAACCCTTGATTTCTCAAGCTCGAGTTTTGATAGAGGGAGCCAGGATGGCATGTCAGGTATACTATTGGTTGTTATGAGTTGTTGAGTATTGTAAACAGTGTTCAATTTCTGGCTTGTCCCTATTGATTATGTTGATAGTGGTATTGGATGTGGTATTTAGTCACTACATTGTTTATTATGACAATCGAATTGATAAAATCAACATGGTAATTTGGTTGATTGAGAATTGGATTGAATGCATAGTCGTTGTCTCTTACATTGTAATTGTTGAATGGTTGACCCAACATTAGTTTACAATTGACTAATGCACAATGATGCTTCATGCGTGATGCATGGATATGTGTAGTGTTCCTATATCATGATAGGTTGAGTTATTAGTTGTTGTAAGTGTGTGTTTTAAATTGTCGAATGGGAATATTGTGATCGTGGTAATCATGGCATGTCCATACACTGTATATGTTATGGATATTATATTGATTGCGCTATCAGAAAGAGTCACAGGTCTTTGAAAAATATGGTTTTGTTAATTTGATCAATTTGTGAGATGAGATCAGGCATGTTGTTGTTGACTCGTTGTATTTGATTGATAGCCCAACATTGTGGATGTTTAGATTCAAGTAGTTAGACATGACAGTCATAGAATTGATCTTGGGTCTGTGTATTCCATGTCATATGAATTGAAATGGTAATTGTTGTCTGTGTGTTAAATGGAAAATCAAGATCCTTGCAATTAAAATATGGATCATTGTGTTTCATTGTCCACTATGTTTGTTTAATGAATATCATACATATTATCACATATAAGCATGGGTGTTGTGGCAATATGGTCTTAATACAATTTAGTTATTGATAGAAAGTGGTTGATTAGTTGACACTGAACAAAGTGGAAATAAGTGATTGTTTATTCATTTTGGGACTATTTTAAAATATTAATTGGATAAATGAGAAGAACATAGCTCCTCTATAGGTCGTTGTGGAATGCATAGTGTCTTGTTTTGATGACACCGTGTTAAATATTTGATTATGAATAGTGAATAGATAAATATACAAAATTGATTGAATTATACACAGTAGTTGATCATTTGATCACAATGACTATTTCATTGGTGTTGGAACCTTTACGTTTGATATATAATGATTTTATGGATTATTTAATTAATTTTATGAACAATATTCCCTCTCTTTCCCTACCATTATTTCGCTTTTCGCTAATTACAACCCCCTCTCCTTCCCGCATCCATTTTTCACTCCTTGTTCTTAAAATTTAATTACAGTTAAGAGAAGTCTATATTGGAACAGTTTGAAATTGCATTTTCTTTTGATTGGAACTTAGTTTTATAGTCATTAATTTACATTACAATTGATTGTTTGTTATCTTTTAGCAGTAACCATGTTTCTTTTCCCTCTCATTTTATCATTTTTCACACAATACAAAACCCTCGCAGATCCCATGACCTTTGTTCACCCCCTGCTCATCAACAATAGATAAAAAATTTGTATGGATTGGATTGCATGGGTCTGATATGTTGTTGAGCCAAAATCTATTTCACATTTTTAAGGAGTTGTCATGTATGGTTTTTAAAGGGACTATTTTCTAATCAACCACGGATGCAGGAATGATCTTTTTCAGTTGAGGTAGCCATGGAAGAGGAAACTGAGGGAGAGGTAATTGGAATAGAGGGCCAAGAAGGCCAAGATTCTCCATACACTTTGATGTTGATTCACAAGAGTTAGGGTAATTATTTCAGGTTGATTTTTTCATTTGGATTGTGCAAGGAGTGGTCCAACCTAGGCCTGAAAGACCTCCCTTCCAATCTCCACAAGGCCCTCATATTACCGGTCCGCATTGTGTCTCATTGCAACCTGGGGTTACCGAAAATGATGCATGGCAAGAGATTGTCCACCCCGATAGTCTGCCAATATCGTGGCTAGCCCAATTTTTACTTGCCTTCTCCCTCACCTATCAATAAGATTTTCCAAGCTACACTTGTCCACTCAGCATTTCAGTCCTCTCATGGTAGCGAAAGGTTGAAAATTGAGGCCCACTAGGCCCCTGACAAAGAAAAAGCCATTGTTTCCCCTTCCTCACCCTCCAATGGCTCTGATAAATTTGTGTATTCCTAGATGCTTTTTAGGGATGATTGTTCTCACGTGATCAACGTGATTAGGCCTAAAGGCTCAACACAGCCAAAGAAATCAAAGGGTGACAACAACAATCAAGGGTGACAACAAAAATCAAGGAAAGATTGCATCTCAGAGTGGAAAATATGGTTTTTGAGTTTTATTTTATTTATTGTTGATGATAGACGAATTCAGAAGTTTTGGACAACATGTTTTCTTTCGATATATGAGTAATATATTTTTTGAAAATAATTTCAAATATCAATGAGATAATTTTCAAATGTGAATGTGATGATGGGAGTCACAAGGAGGTGTGTTTTTGTTTAATTGACTAGTTATGTTATGATTGTTAAGAGCTAAAGGGAGCCACAAGGGGTCCCACCTACTAGTTATTATTTATTTAAAACACTTATTATGATTTATTACTTTTCCCCCCTAACTAAAAAGTTGGTTGAGTTTTGAGTTAACTTAACTAATAAGGTAGTTCAACTACTTCAACCAATTCTAATTTGATTAAAGGAAAAAGGAAAGGGAGGGGCAAGAGGAAGATAGAAGGAGAAGGATACTAATGTTTTCTCTTTGATTTTATGTTGAGATAGTTCAGTTTTCATTCATTCCTTAATTTATCTCAAGCCTAATTTATTTTTCTGATGGCAGGGTCTTATTGTAGAAAACAAGATTTAGGGATGAATTACATCATTCAGACACCTGTTTTTCAGAGGTGTTGATCTATCTTTGATAGTCTATGTAGACTTGTCTATTTGTGAATTAGTTTTCATGACTGACAAAAGCTATTGTGCAGAGTCGAGTGGGCAACAATATGTGGTAAGTTGGTCCAACTTTTAGAGTTCAATTTTTTATTTTATGTCGTAGTTCCTTGTGTATGTTCCATCAAGGATGTCTAAGTTTGACTTTGGTCCAAAAATTCTCTACGATTTTTTTTAAAGAGAATGACTCTTTGGTGAATTGGAATGAAATAAAGGATTGTTTTATGTCTCATTTTTCTTGATTATCATCTTGGTGTATTTTCTTCTATCTCTACATTTATTTCAACAATTGTTATATTCAGAAATAATGAATTTTCCAACAAGATTTTATTTATAAAAGGAATAGCCTAAGCACTTGTAATCAATACTTGTGAGTTAGGATATTAATTTTGATGGCTATAAACATAGGGTGACAGTCTCGTCTATTTTTCTTTATCCAAGAAGAATTTTAAAATGATTGAGTAAGATCATTTCATTTTTTTTTTCTCAACAGTACTGAGTTGTGTAAGTTAAGTCTTACATTGTATAGTTGGGTCTCTTGTTGAGTTGTAAATCTATTCAGTTCTTGTTGATAACCAAAGGATTGTAGTCCGTAATAAAAATAAAATTGTACATACATCTTGTGTTCTTTGTGTTCCTTTTGGTGATTACTTATTGATGATATATGTTGGTGATATATGTTCGCATACAACTAATTATAAATGAAAGTAATGAGTGTTGATTAATTGGTGATTGCTAAATAATAATTTTTGTGAAGGGAATTTTGAAAAAGATCCCTACACTGATTCACCCCCCCCTCTCAATGTGCTTGGTGTGTCCAACAAGGGTAAATAAAGAGGTCACATTGGGATCAATGGAGTAAATAACTCGCTTCATTGGCCTTGGTGGATTGGTATCCAAGTATTACAAAAAGTGTCATTAGACACTTGGGGATCACTTGGGAGGTCGTACCTCGATCTGAGGAACCTCTAAAGGGGATTTTAGGTTTCGACTCTTCCCTTGCATATATACCTAGTTGTCGATTGTTTCACTAGGCTTGGGTGTTGTAAGTGGTAACCTTAGAGGTCATAATATTTATTGCTCCTAAACAAGGTGACAATGGAGGGGAAAATCTATGTTGTACCTGGTTCATACATTGGTCAAACCCACTTGGGCTCCTTGGAGGGTAACCCATGTTTCTTATGTGTGGGAAATTGCACTAGGAAATAAGGTCGTTAAGGAGGTTGACAACGTAACTAGCCCACCCTCTCTACCCAAACCCTTTTTACAATTCTCTCATGATGTTGGATTTCATCACCAACTAATGCATTCACTGTGAAAAGTTTTGTTTGCATGATTTTCTTCATAGTTTGCTAGTTGAGTGTTGTATGTTTTCTGAAGTGGGATTTAAATTTTCTACCCTTATGGTTGTCTTCTTTGCTTACGTAGTATGTAATGATTTCCTCCTGAATATTATCAAGAAATACCTCCTCATTCACGAGAAGATTCTTCTCGTGGAGATATTGTTGACAATGAAAATTAATCTAACAATGGGAGTGCTTCTAGTCCTTTGATTGAATGTTTGGAGGGAATTATCACAACTATTCAATAACTTCTTATACATCCTTCACACCCACTATTAAATAATCCCTTGGTCCACTTTTACTCCGATTAAATTATTTAGGAGAAATTGCAACTAAAGATTATCCTAGATTATCGTCAAGGCCATTTGAAGAAGAAAATATGGAATCGGGACAACCTAATCAAAGTGAAGGATTCAGAACCCCTGTTCAATCAACTGTCTTTTACTACACCACGTACACATGTTGTTACTAGTACAATCACCACATCCTCAAACATTTTCCTTGGTCATATTGTGGGAAAAATAGGTAATACTACTACTATCTCAAGTCAATTATCAAGTGGGACAGGTCATTTCCTTTCTAGTCATTTGAATAGTGCCATGATGATTGCACAAACTCTACCTTTTCAAGATAGTATTTCTTCTACATCTCAAAATCTTATTGGAACACCACTTCTTCTAGAAGGGTCAATCCACTTCCTCCCCACAGTATATAATTCTATTAGTGGACGAGTTCCTAATCCTACTCATATTTCACTAGTATTATCTAACCCTCCTAGATGAAAAACTTGTCAACATCCTTTCAGATCATAGTTTTTTGTTGGGACACAAATTCTATCCGAGGGGATACCATTAGATAGAGGAAAAAAACATGTTATGGGTCGAACTTTTACTGGATCACAGTTTATAATACCATATTGGAATCTAGAGGAAAAAAACATGTTATGGGTCGAACTTTTACTGGATCACAGTTTATAATACCATATTGGAATCTTGGAACACAATAACATCCTAGGGGGAAATATACATCCGTAGGCCCTTAAGGTGGAGGGAACCATCACACAGGTCCCTATAAACCTATTTTCCAAGGTCTAAATCCTGGATAAAAAATTTCCGGAACTACCCAAGATGGACCCTCTAAGCCTGTTTTCCGAGGTCTTAATCCTAGGAAACCTTCTTCAAGAATCGTGAACCATAGATGTAGTCAACCTGTTTAAATGGGTATTCATCCTCAAGGAGGCATGCGTAGTCAACAAGTTAACCCTGCTTATATGTCCCAAAACCCCCAACAACAATCTGCAATATGGTCAATATATAATGAACCTTTACAATATTCTTATTGTCCTACTAGTATTCTGACAAAACTTACTCCTCAAAGTTACCAATATCCTGAAGTTAATCGAAAATTGCCATTTTTATCCACTTTGGATTTACCAAACTTGTCTCTATTAATGAATGATCCCATTTCACACTCTCCTTTTTGGCCAGTTATTCTTACCAAATTACCAACAAATATTCTGAAGTTTGATGGTAAACCCGAAGATGATCCTAATAATCATGTTATGAATTTCCATCTCTCGTGTTCATCAAAATCATTGATGGATGACTCTTTATAATTATTTGGATGCACCAACCTACTAGAGACACCAATCCCCAACGATACAAGTATTGGAAGGCACAAACCTACTCTTAGAGATATTTGTAGACACCAATCAATTGAAGACACCAATCCCCACTGCTAAGAACCAACTTAACAATATATGCCATTTTTTTTGTTTGAGCGACACCAACCTACTCTTATAAATATCCGTAGAAAATAATCTATTGGAGACACAAATCCCCACTTCCAAGAACCAAATTAGGAAGACACACCAATCTCTTTATGTGGCCTACACCAAGCCTACTTGCTACTTATTCCTTCACCAGATCTACATGATGCTTATGCCATCACTAGGTCTACTCACTACTTTTGCATTCACGAGGTATGCTAACTACTTCCTCCTTTACAAAGTTGCACGAACATTTGAATTTCCAAATGGTAACATTCTTGACGCAGCCACACCCTCTCTGGCACATCCGCTACCTCCAGGACCTTCTCTACTCTCAGCCTAAAGAGAACAATACTCTTCTATCTTTCTATCGGATGACCTACCCACAAATTCTTCCTTATTCGATCCCCTTCTCTGTACTTCGGAGGATCAAAAATTCGCGCCTTCGCGAGTTCAAATTTTAATCTTGGACTCTCGGATCTCCGAGACCCGAGATGTCGGTCAATCGTTGACTTCCCTTACTCCTCTATCGAAACTTCACTATATCGTGACTTCGCGATTCACAACGATCAACTCTTACGGTTCCAATCGTCGATACGCGATGCATCGATATGCCGATCTCGCGATCTCACTCGTTCGCGTTATCACCACTTGCGAGACCAATATCGTAGCCCTTCAACTCCCGAGACCCGATGTCCCGAGATCACCTGCCACGTCCCCACTCTCATGGTCCCCGCGATCTACAAAATTCCTCGGGACTTCGCACCTTTTTCGCCTGCACTGTAGACTTCACGTCCACTTTCCTCCTTGCGCAATCCTCGAACAAGAAGTATCTCTCCACGAGACTTGTCCGTCAACCTGCGTCAATTCTTTATGACCTGCTCATGCACAACTTTTCTCCGCTTCCCTTTGACAACTTCGAAGACCTATCTCTTCTGAGATTCCACGACTTCAACCCCTCAGGAAGAACTCCTTGCGTGCATCCCTTACGAAAAATCTTCAATCGTGACTAAGTGATGAAGTCTTTGATCCTGCGCACTCTTGCATAAGAAATCCTTCAACTCTTTGCTCAGAATCGCAACCCTGAGTCTTCCTCTAGCCTGCGCACGCCTTGCATGGCTCCGGCGCCAAATCCGCACTTCTGAGTTGAATGAGGACAAAAGATTTCTCTAATTGAACCCTGCAGTCACGCACTCCTTGCGAACAAATTCAACTGCACTCCTTGCAGGAATTATTTGGCTCACTTAGAGAAACAATTGAAACTCATTCACTCATTCCTCTCAGACTTCATTCAACTATGAAATCATATACACAACATATATAAAAGCAAATGTATGACAAGAAGAAAACATTCATGAGCATAATAACATCAATACACATAGAATAACACAACCATGGAATTGAATCAAAGCTTTTCTATTAATTCAATATCTGTACATGGAAGTTCCTCATACACTTCTCTGCTGCTCTCCTCTTCTTGCTCCTATGAATTATCATACAATGTACAAAGGAGGGTGTCTATATCTCGTTTCCCTCTCGAGCTCTAAAGCTATCAAATCTAGAATTAAATGTTCTATCTACTTTACATTAACTATCTTAATTGCCTCATCTACCTAAGGACGTGAGCTATCCTCTCAAGGTCCATTACAATATACAAAGTGCGCTTCATTAACTCTCCACATTAATGTTTGGCGCAACCATACCAAAGTGAAATTCAAAAAAGAAATCCGTTGGCTTGTCTAGCTGTCCTCTGCTCTCACGCTGGCTCACTTGACGTGTTCGTGATCCTCTTGCATCATACTCCCCGGCTTGAAAATATTCATGGGCTCCAGTCCATGAGATCCTGCATGTTCTGTCCATGCTTCTGTATTATCGCCTTAGTTTCCCAGCTCACATCCTCCACTGGGTGATTCTTCCACTTTACCAGGTACTCAAAATATTGCTTGCACTTGGTTTTCTTACCCACTCGCTTGTCCAATATGCACTCCATCTGCGGCTTCTCTGCAACTGGTAATTGTTTTTCCCACTGGATCACTAGTTCCTCAGTTCCAGCCTCTACTTCTCCAGCCTTGTATGGGTATAAATCCGAAATGTTGAATATCGGAGATATCCCGATGCCATCCGGCAACTCAATCTCATAAGCGTTTTCGCCAAATTTCTTCAGGACTCTGCATGGCCCGATTTTCTTCATTTTTAGCTTGTTATATGTTCCCCTTGGGAACCTTTCTTTTCTCAGATGTGCCAGAACAAGATCGCCAACTTAGAACTTAAGTTTCCTCCGATGTTGATCTGCTCTGCGCTTGTACTCTTGATTTGAGTCGATCAGTCGTTGCTTCACCTTACTGTGAAGTTCATGCATTGTCTCAGTGAACTCTTCTGCACTAGCGCTGCTAGTCACAGTCTGTTCTGACTCTCTGAGTTTAGAAACTCCTCTGGGTTTTGTCCCATACACAATCTGAAATGGACTTTTTCCTGTGCTGTGATTCACAGAATCGTTGTATGCAAATTCTTCCTGTGGAAACACATTGTCCCAGCTGTTATGGTGCTCCGTCACCAGGCTCCTCAATAAATCTCCCAGACTTCTGTTGACCACTTTTGTTTGTCCGTCTATCTGAGGATGATAAGCAGAACTAAACATCAGTTTAGTTCATAACTTCTTCCATAGCGTCCTCCAAAAATGACCTATGAATTTCGTATCCCTGTCCGAGACTCTGCTTCTCGACAATCCATGAAGTCTAACAACCTCTTTGAAAAACAAGCTTGCGATGTGCGTCACATCGCTGGTGTTCTGGCACGGGATGAAATGTGCCATCTTTGAAAACCTGTCTACCACCATAAAGATGGAATCAACTCCTCTCTGTGTCCTCGGCAATCCTAATACAAAATCCATGCTTATTGCCTCCCATGGTCTCTCTGGTATGGGAAATGGCTGATACAACCCTGCATTCTGCTTTCTTCCTTTCGAATGCTGACAAATTCGACACCTGTCAACAAACCTCTTGACATCTGCTCGCATGCTTGGCCAAAAATATGATTCCCTCAACTTCGAAAATGTTTTTTCGTTGCCAAAATACCCTGCTAATCCACCACTGTGCTTCTCCTTTAGCAGGTTCTCCCTCATGGAGCAATTCAGAATGCATAACTGGTTACCTCTGAAAAACAATCCATTCTGAATCATGTAATTCATGCACGGGCTTCTGTCTCTTAGAACTGGATTCTCAACTGCTTCACACGCTTCCCCGAAATCTGTATCTCCTGCATACATGTCCCTGAGATTTTCAAAACCCAAGGTCTTGACTCAGAACTCCTGTAGCAATAAACATTTCCTTCTCAAAGCATCAACCACTTTGTTAGCAGTCCCTGAAATGTGTTTAATCACAAACGTGAAATTCTGCATATACTCTACCCATTTTGCATGTTTCTGGTTCAACTTCTCGTGTTGACTCACAAACTGCAATGCATGATTATCACTATACAATACAAATTCCTTGGGTATTAAGTAATGCCTCCACTTCTTCAATGCCTGTATGATAGCATAAAATTCTTTATCATATGTGGAGTATTTCAGCTTTGCTTCATCCAACTTCTTGTTGAAATATGCGACTAGCCTGTCTTCCTGACTTAAGACCGCTCCTATGGAATATCCGCTTGCATTACATTTCACTTGGAATGTCTTTTGAAAATCTGGAAACACCAACACTGGTTGCTCTGTGATCTTCCGCTTCAACAGATTGAAGCTCTTCTTAGCCTCGACTGTCCAATGGAAAGTCTTATGCCGCTTCTTCACTGTGTCCATCATCGTTGCGCTAATTCCACTAAAATTCCTGATGAACTTCTGGTAGAAACTAGCTAATCCATGGAAACTTCTCACCTCAAATACATTTCTAGGTGATGGCCAATTCTTAATCAATTCTACCTTACCTGGGTCCATTTTCAACTCATTGGCCGATACGACGAAACCCAAATAAATGAGCCTTGTCTCCATAAACGAAGATTTCTTCATATTAATCAACAAATTTTCCTGCTGTAGTTTCCTCATCACAATGGCCAAATGCTTCAAATGTTCAGCCTTGATCTTGCTGAAAATTAGTATATCGTCCAGATATACGACAACAAATTTTCCGATGAATTCCCTCAGGACTTCATTCATCAGCCTCATAAAAGTGCTTGGTGCATTCGTCAAGCCAAACGACATGACTAACCATTCATACAGTCCTTCGTTGGTTTTGAAGGTTGTCTTCCATTCATCACCTTCTCTCATGAAAATCTGATGATATCCGCTCTTTAGATCAATTTTTGAGAAATAATTTTCCCCACTCAGGCAATCCATCAGATCGTCCATTCTCGGCAGTGGAAATATGTACCTGATGGTGATTTTATTAATCGCTCTGGAGTCTGTACACATTCTCCAACCTCCATCCTTCTTCGGACTCAGTACTGTTGGAACAACACATGGACTCAGGCTTTCCCTGACCAATCCTTTATCCAACAATTCCTGGACTTGATTCTTGACCTCCTCATTTTCCTGTCGCATCAACCTGTACGTTGCCTTGTTCGGTAAACTAGCTCCTGGTATGAGGTCTATGTGGTGACTTACACTTCTCATCGGTGGCAACGAATGAGGTAATTCGTCCACGATGATATCAGCAAATTCTCCCAGCAGTTCCTGAATCTCATCCGGTAAGTCGTCCACCCTTGTGCTAGTCAGAACAATCCTCGGTTTTCTGACAACAAAAAATTGTGGATCTTCTTTCTTCTCCATTTCTGTGAGAAGCTCCTTCCAACTCATGAGAAGTATTGTGTTTCTTACTTCCGGTTTCACTTCTTTATCTTTTATCGGAAGMAATCTGTGTGTTCTCCCATCCTTCTCCAGAGTGTATGTGTTCATTCTTCCATCATGAACCACATTTCTGTCATATTTCCATGGTCTACCCAGCAATACATGACATACATCCATGGGAATGACATCACACAAGATCTTATCCTTATATTCCCCCATCTTAAATTCAACTAAACATTGTTTAGTGACACTCACCTGATGTCCCTTCTGTAGCCATGAGACTTTATATGGGCTCGGGTGATCAGTTGTCTCCAGCTCTAGTTTCTCCACCATCTTGGTTTAAACGAGATTGTCGGTGCTTCCACTGTCCACGATAACCTTGCACTTCCAGCCCTTGGTTTTGAATGTGGTTCTGAATAGTCTGGTCCTCTGAGATGTGTCCTTCACCTCCTTCTGAGGTGTCAAAAGGACCTTGTGTACCGTCAGTGACTTCCCACTTCCGGTGTCTTCATCCTCAACATCACGCCTCTGTGCCTCAGTGATGTGAGCTTCTCCTTCATCCTTATTTTTCTCTGGACACTCGAACGACTTATGCCCATTCTTTCCACATGTAAAACACGTGATTGCTCCACCTCTTCCTCTACCTCGACCTCTAGTATGAGAAAGTGTGTTTGCATCATCATAATCTCCTCGCTGATCAATCTGTTGCCCTCTCGGGTCAACATATGGCTKCCTTTGTTGTGAGGTTCAAMCTCTCTCAACCTTACCCTGAGGTCTCCTCCATTCCTCCTTGGGTTTCTGATATTTCTCCTGGGCAACTGCCTTGCCTCTGGGCTAACTTCTTCCTTGCCCTCGCTGACCTTGCTTACAGCTCAACTTCTCTTCGGCTTTCAGAGCCAATTGGTAAGCATATTCCACCGTCCTTATGGTTAGCATGCTTAGTTCATCCTGAATGTCATACCTCATACCATTCAGATATCTCACCACCTTTTCATCATTGCTCTCCCGATGACCTGCTCTGATGTTGAGCTTGTAAAAATCCTCAGTGTATTCCTTCACCGTCATCATCTTCTGTCTCAGGTTCTGCATCCACCTGAACAGTGTGATTTGGCAATCTCTTGGGATGAACTTCGCCTTCATCTTCGTGATCATTCGATCCTAGATTTTGATCTTTTGTTTTCCCTTGCAACGTCTGTCAGCTTGTAGCTCATCCCACCACAAAGCTGCATGTCCCTTCAACCGGGTGACAACATGTCTGACTTTCTTGTCCTCTTCGATCTCCTCATAATCGAAGTAGGTGTCAAGAGATCGGATCCAATCTAGCAACTCTTCTGCATCCAAGCTCCCCTCGTAGACTGGAATATCCATTTTCTCCTTCGCACCCATTCTGGCGATGGCTTTGATCAATCGCTCGGTTGATGCATCCTCTGCTGCGACTTCTTCTGCATGTCCATCTTCCTCTTCAACTTCGAAATCACTAAGATCCCCTGCGCCAACTCCGCGTCTTTGTGTTGTCTCCATCTCTTCAAGTCTTGCTCGGAGATCTCTCACCTGTCGCTCCATTTCTGGATTTCCTGCCGGCCTACCTCTTCTTCTCACCTCCCTGTCTTCGAGATCAGGTGACTGCCTTTCCCTTCTTGGCGGTATGATGTATTCTCTTCTTTCTCTATTGCAGAAAACAAAGAGTTACTCCCGCTCTGATACCGCAACTGACGCAGCCGCACACTCTCTGGCACGTTCGCTACCTATAGTACCTTCTCTACTCTCGGCCCGAAGAGTACAATAATCTTCTATCTTCCTTTCAGAAGACCTACCCACAAATTCTTCCTTATTCGATCCCCTTCTCTGTACTTTGGAGGATCGGAACTTCGCGCCTTCGCGAGTTCAAATTTTAATCTTGGACTCTCGGATCTCCGAGACCCGAGATGTCGGTCAATCATTGACTTCCCTTACTCCGCTATAGAAACTTCGCTATATCGCGACTTCACGATTCGCGATGATCAACTCTTACGGTTCCAACCGCTGATACGCGATGCGCCAATATGTTGATCTCGCGATCTCGTTCATTCGCATTCTCGCCACTTGCGAGACCAATCTCCTAGCCCTTCAACTCCCGAGACCTGATGTCCCGAGATCACCTGCCACGTCCCCACTCTCGTGGTCCCCGCGATCTACGAAATTCCTAGGGACTTCTCACCTTTTCCACCTGCACTGTAGACTTCACGTCCACTTTCCTCCTTGCGCAATCCTCGAACAAGAAGTATCTCTCCACGAGACTTGTCCGTCAACCTGTGTCAATTCTTTGTGACCTCCTCACGCATAACTTTTCTCCGCTGCCCTTCGACAACTTCGAAGACCTATCTCTTCTGAGCTTCCACAACTTCAATCCCTCAAGAAGAACTCCTTGCGTGCATCCCTTGCGGCAAATCTTCAATCATGACTAAGTGATGAAGTCTTTGATCCTGCGCACTATTGTGGCAAAAATCCTTCAACTCTTTGCTCAGAATTGCAACCCTGAGTCTTCGTCTAGCCTGCGCACGCCTTGCATGGCTCCGGTGCCAAATCTGCACTTCTGAGATGAATGAGGACAAAATCTTTCTCTAATTAAACCTTGCAGTCACGCACTCCTTGCGAACAAATTCAACTGCACTCCTTGCAGGAACTCTCTGGCTCACTTAGAGAAACAATTGAAACTCATTCACTCATTCCTCTCAGACTTCATTCAACTATGAAATCATATACACAACATATATAAAAGCAAATGTATGACAAGAAGCAAACATTCATGAGCATAATAACATCAATCCAGAGAGAATAACACAACCATGGAATTGAGTCAAATCTTTTCTATTAATTCAATATCTGTACATGGAAGTTCCTCATACACTTCTTTGTTGCTCTCCTCTTCTTGCTCCTATGAATTATCATACAATGTTCAAAGGAGGGTGTCTATATCTCGTTTCCCTCTCGAGCTCTAAAGCTATCAAATCTAGAATTAAATGTTCTATCTACTTTACATTAACTATCTTAATTGCCTCATCTACCTAAGGACGTGAGCTATCCGCTCAAGGTCCATTACAATATACAAAGTGCACTTCATTAACTCTCCACATTAATGTTTGGCGCAACGATACCAAAGTGAAATTCAAAAATAAATCTGCTGGCTTGTCCAGCTGTCCTCTGCTCTCGCGCTGGCTCACTTGACGTGTTCGTGATGCTCCTGCATCAATTCTCAAAGCTTGTTGCATTGGACCTCTTCCCAAGAATGAAGTTGTAAAACATGTCATGTATCCAAATTTTCAAACCCAATTCTGAAATTTTTACTTGAGCTACTTCTATATATCTCCTTTTTTCTATGGAATTTTCACATTCTGGAGACCCACATAAGAGGTTATAGTGAAAATGCCAAGCTAACATGTTTGAAATAAATATTAGGACCATTTAGAAACCCTAACTTCCATATAAATATACCATAATGTTCAATGAACTAACATTTGAAATATGTACCACATGTATACCAATATCCATCCTTTGTCTGTACAAAATTTGAAGGTCTGAAACATCCGAGAAGAGGAGTTATGGTGAAAGAGCCAAGCTAACCTATTTAAAACAAATTTTAGGAGAATTCGGGAACCCTAAAATCCATAGGGAATATCTATAAAATTATAGAGAAATAACATATGGAATTTTTACCACATGTACATTAAGATCCCTTCTCTGTCTCTGCAAAGTTTCAAGGTCTGAAAAATCCAAAAAAATAAATTATAGTGAAAGTATCAAGATGATGTGTTTGAAATTGATTTTAGGAGCATTCATTAACCCTAACCACTATAGGGAATATGTTTGAAATTATAGTGAACCAACATATGAAATTTGTACCACATGTACACCAATATATCTCCTCTTTCTCTCCAAAGTTTCAAGGTCTGAAACATACCAAAAGATAAGTTACAACGAAAGTGTTATGCTAACATGTTTGAAACTAATTTGAGGAGCATTCAGGAACCCTAAATTCCATAGGGAATATATCCAAAATTATAGGGAACCGATGTATAAAATGTGTACCACATCTACACCAAGATCTCATCTTTGTATTTTCTAAATTTAAAGGTCTAAAATGCCCTAGATTTTTTTTTTCACAAAAATTTCATGGTGACATGAAATTGATTTTGCAATTCAATCTTTGCTAGTCATTTTTTTCACACTCACACTTTTTCTCAATATTTTTTTTTTTTTCATTTTTATAAACGTTCATGAAGGTACATGTCCCTTATTTAAATAATTAATTTTCAATACCATGGGAAAGTACCCTAAACAATGGGAAAATACCTAAAACCCATGGGTTTGAAACCATCATTTCATTTTTTACTTTTTTCACATACACCCCTTTCTTTATATATATATATATATATATTTGTGTATTGTAATGTCGTAATATGACATTAACGATATTGTTACTCCTTGATAATATTTGCAACGTATATATCCAACAAATTTGAAGAAACGACTAAAACAATATCTGAAAATGTAGAGCACATAAGATAATTGAACATCTACGCGAGTGTGGATTTCTATGGGAAAATGGAAAACTATGTGTACAATAGAGAATGATAACTATAAATTAGGGTTTTCAGTTGAGACAACCCTAATTGAGCGATTGTAAGAATAATTAAAATGCAAAAAAAAGAAGGCCTCTATTTACCAAAATAAAGAGATTGAATGTCAGAGTAAAGTTTATGGATCCAAATACTTAATGGATTCATCAAATTGTTGTGGATAATTTGGACATCAAATGAGTAAAATCTCATAATAAAATTGATTGTGAAAGTAGATACAATCAATAATAAATATTAAATTGAAAGCTAGATGAAAGAATCGCATGCATGAAAAATAGAAAACCATATCTTAGGAAAAATGTAAGGTAAATAATAAAAATACTATAGTGTAACATTCAAGCATATATTTTGATTAGAAGAGTAAAATTATTGCATCAATTCCAAACAAGGAAAGAGCCACTCACATATTGCTCCGAAAGAGGAGATGGCTTTATTGTACCAAGGGGGTTGCAAAGCATCTCTTTGCATACTAAAAGATTGAAATCTTGATAAGTAGAGGCCAGCATTCTTTGCTGTGAACAATGGTGGAACTCAATTTAATATTTTATATTAAAGTTAATTAAAAAAATTATGATTATTTTATTTTTATTTTATTAAAAAAATAAATTTATTGTACATAATCTTTTAGAAAAAAAATATAATAAAATTTCATTTTTATCAACAAATTATATATTTTCCTTCTTTTTTCAAACCAATAAATCTTCAAATTATATATTTTCATTCTTTTTCAAACGAATAAATTTTCAATGGTAAGTGAAAAGATAGAGTAATAACCATCCTTTAAAAAGATTAATATTAGAAGAATTATCAAAAGATTTATCGAAGTCTTTGGAACAGAAAACCACACATGAGAAGGATTGAGAGACCCATTGAAACGATAGCGATATGACTTTCGCGAAATAGTTGAATGACAGAACTGTAACAAAATATATTTAAAAATAAATACACAACCACTTCATTTTGAAGTGAAGATTTTATGCAGTATACCAAATTACAAGTCCATTGGCAAAATGCTAAATGTTAGGGATAAAGGTGAGGAGGAGTGTGTTTATTTATTTATACATGCATCAGTTTAGAATTATTTTAAATCATTTATCAAACTATAATGAAACAACGATTATATTTTTTATTTATTAATTAAGCATATATTTATATTAGAAGTTTTTTTTCAACAACTTAACAAATTTATAATTGATTTTTTCAACCACACATATAAATAGGAATTAATAACTTAACAAATTTATAATTGAATTTTTCAACCACACATATAAATAGGAATTAATAGTTGGAGAAGATCTTCCCATAACCAACCAAATATAACAAATTCAAAGGAATGTAAATTGTTTAACAATCTATGATGAAAACAACAATTATATCTTTTATTAATTAATCAAGCATATATTTATTCAACAACTTAACAAATTTTCGACAAAATCTTTCAACCACAGACATAAATATGAACTGATAGTTGAAAAAGATCTTCCAAGCAAATCAGCATGTAGTTTTTCCACTCATCGCAAGGGACTGAGCAAGATAGATCAGAATAGAATTCGAAAGGAGCTCGTTGAGTGATATTGACTCAGATATGCTTTGCCCAGACAAGCAATCAATTCCTCACTTGGGTTTAACTAACCGCTCTTTTTCATCCATCATTGTTGGGAGGCCCACTTCATTCCATCTATTACCTTTATTTAAAATATAATACAGTTTACTTTTATTTATGAAGTATGACAACAATGGAAGTATGAATACCTTTGTCGAATAACACGAAACAGCGAGAGCAAAGGCTAACACTACCCTTACACCATATATAATGATGGAAAATAGAATTTACCGTTCATCCTGACACGAACATTCAGATCCATCCTCCCAAGAAAGACTTTTTTTCTGGATGGCTTAGAGATTTCTCATTGATGGGAGAGTGTGAAATTCCATCAACGCTTGTATTTAACTGGAATATGATTGGAAAATATTAACCCTATCTTTCACGTGACCATTTTTATGGGCCTTCTAAGGGAGCCATTGGAAATCAATTAGTTTTGATATCAATTTATTCATTTATCATGTAATTTTTTTTTATATATTTTATTAATCAATCAAGTACATATTTATACAAGAATTTTTCCCCCAACCCCTAATAAACTCATGAGGGAATCTCTTAACCACACACATAAATAGGATATTATAGTTGGATAAGATCTTCCAAGAACCAACTAGATATAACACATCCAAACCAATCTTTAAAGTAAACATTAACTCTAACACTTAGTTTTCATGTTTAGTGGTCTTACTATCACAAAGATGGAAGATTCTTCATCCCATAGTATTTTGGGAATTCTGGAACACCTCGTTTCACTATATAGGTGGTGAGAGTTTGTTATTATTAGCCGCTACCAAAGGCGTAGATGGACTATGAAGATCGATAATTCGTTGACTTTATATTAGTTTGTCATTTAACTACAATTTTTTGCATAATTTCTATTGTTCGAACTAGAGAACTAAAAACATTATTTTTTATATAATTAGAAAACCCATATATGTCATGATATGATTGGATAATAGATTTGAGGTCTTATTGCTTCGCTATTTCCAATGATTTATATGTTGGCATATCCCAAATTTTTATCATCTAAGGTATTTTTGAATTTGTACTATTCATACTAAAATGTTTAGATATCCAAAGTTTTAGCAATCCATAATTCGTTGACCTTATATTAGTTTGTAGTTTGACTACAAATTTTTGCATAATTTCTAATGTTCGAACTACATAATTAAAAACATAATTTTTTATATAATAAAAAAACCCTTATATGTCATGACCTCATTGGATAATAGATTTGAGGTCTTATTGCCAACTTCGCTATTCCCAATGATTTATATGTCGTCATATCCAAAGCTTTTATCATCTACGGTGTTTTTGAATTTGTATTGTTCATATTGAAATGTTTAGATATCAAAAGTTTTGAGAATGGATAGTTAGTTTTCATATTACTTTGTCCTCTGATTAAATGTTTTTAGCATAGTCTCCATTTCGAACTATTGTTATTATTACTAATATTATTTTTTATTTATTATTATTATTATTATTATTGACTTTTCTTTAGTGTTGTGTACTTGGAGAAACATTTCCATGCCCGCCACACTACATTCTTTCTTAAATTTTTGCACAACGCGACTCCCTTCGATGGTTCTGTGTTAAGCCCTAATGTTGGCTCATTACCCCTTAATTGGGGCATATTATATTAGTAATGTTATTTTATTTATGTCGGCTTTAGGCCATTAGTTGTAATTATACCTCCTAGTCTCCTATATATACCAAGGAGACATGTTCATTTT
>SNQJ01S0006376.1:93144-133199 GCA_010110895.2 Picea sitchensis
TTTTTTTTATTCCTCGACCGACCTGCACAATAGATTGATAGATTATTTCTTGGGTTGTTTAAAAATGGGTGACGATGAGGTATTGGAGTTGTATCAATACGAATTTGCATCTTATTTTCTTTGGAAGTTGCATGGAATACATGATGTCACTACATTTTTTTCAAAGATGTGGTTGTCTACATATGCAACTCTTCCTGCACATGAGAGGGGACTTTGGGGAGATACATTTTGTATATGGTGGTTGTCTAAGTGGTTGAATATATCAATTGGAATATGGTCATTGACAAGAAAAACAAGATATCTACTATTCAACAAAAATGCATCTAGAGATCCATATTGCATCTTGTTCCATGATGCCAATCCTGTCAGTGGTCATTATGAACCACTACTCTATAGAAAATTATCCATTTGTAATCTTGGAGGATATCATATTTACTTGTCCCTCATTTGTAAAGACCTTGAATCACAATGGAAATGAATCATGCATCGTATACACTGCCATGGCTTGAAGATAGCGACAATTGTTGCATCTAGTTGTGGAGATAGTATGTTCAACGCAATTTGATATTTGTTAGAAACAAAGTCCGATGTTCAGTTGATGTGTATTTACACTGTACAATCCTTTTGCAATGCAATTATAGGTGACATCCAACAATATTTTAGTTGCTTGCATGAACACCTTTTGCCATATATCCTAGAAAATATTTCGACAATTGGAAGTTGGGAACAATATATTCTAAACATGACATTTCCATATGAGAAAGGAAATGGAGAGGGTGGATTTTTTTTTTTTGCAATGGATATATATCATATTCAAAGTAAATATCAAGGTCTGGTCGGCCCTATCGGATGTCACTGTCCATTACTGTCGTATTGGTTCAAAATACGATCGCAAAATTGGCATTATCTCGTTGAAAAAAGATACGCCACATATCCATTATCAACCTTTGATGCGAAATACTACTAGTTTAGGGTCCATTGTCAATGCCACCCAAACCACATTGAATCTACATATGTGTTGCATGCTATTTAATGAGATTGAAACTTGTCCCAGTTGTGATGAGGCCATACATAGCTTAAACATAAAACCTAGACTAACTTATCACAACTTGAAAAAGGTCATACATGAGAGAAAAAAATACATTGGTAGTATAGGAAATACTACCAGTTCAGGGTCCAGTGTCAATGCCACCCAAACCTCATCGAATTTGCATAAGCGCCGCATGCTATTTAATCAGAATGAAAATCATCCTAGTTGTCATGAGGTCATCTACACCTTGAACAAAAAATGTAGACAAACTTATCAAAAATTGAAAAATATCATACGTGAGAGAAAAAAATGCATTACTATGCTTCCTTCTAGATAGAAAATGACATATCACAACCTAAAAAAAATTGTTCACACACAACACAATCACATTTTCTCTTTTTCTGTTGAGCACAAACATCACATGTTGAATGAAAAAGAATATAACATTTTGCATCATCGAGATGGTGAGGATGCAATGGTCATAATAAATGTTGATTCCAGCTCCAATATGTCTTGTGAAGAAGTGAAACTAGTTTTGAGTGGAAATCATAAGTTCACCTACCACATCTTGAAAAAACAAATACGTTAGAGAGAGTGAAACAAGTATGACCACATATCCCACAATGTTGATGGTACTGACCGAGAGGAAGAAATCACATTTTGTGGACTAGAGCCAACACCATGCACAACTACAAATGAAAACCAACAAACACTTTCTACACATACTTCCTTGCGGAAGAAAGATCCAAAATAGATCTATATGAAACAATTAAAGACACTCCTTCCATTGCATGTGCAATTTTCGATCAATTGAATTTCGCAAAAAAATCTAAGTCTTTCACGCTTGGTTTGGAAGCAGAATACCTCTGCTTGACACTAAATGATAAAACATTTTCTAGTGGTAATATATGTCTTCCATGCAAATGATCACTTGAAAATGGAAAACTACCACACTCTGGAATGCCTGACCAAATAAGATGTAATACACCACTACCAGATGTGAGTGCTCTTACAAAACTTTAAGAGAGACTTGTGTCTCTGTGAATTTCATTTTCATAAATCAGACCCTAGGGCTATAAACGACCCCAAATGGGCTTAACAAGATCAATTATTAATGTTTCTGTCCAACTAGATGTTGTGCAAAAATCCTTGCCACAATTCATTAACGATACAATGAAAATTGTTGTAGCTCTCAAAAGATGCTTGCAATACAAGAATGCATATCATATAGGTAAAATGTGTGTGCATGTTGTCATGAAAGAATTAAAAGAATTATGTTCCACAACCCCGTACAAAGAACGTAACATTTGTATAAACAAGAACTAGAGCAATGTTCTTGGAGAAGGGGATGACATCTCTACACACACTCTCGAAACTGCTAGTTAGTTTGATACAAGCGATGAATTGGAGAATGAAATAGTTGTTGAAACATTGATACATGGATTCACTAACTCACAACGCATTCGTGACTTCCGTGACAAGATTGTCGAAATTGCACCTTCTGAGGGTAAATGCCCACTTGGAATATTCAAGGAAAAATTTTCTGAGGAAATGAACTTCCCAACATTTTTTTATGAAGATCCACGTCCCAATGATATTACGTAATGATTCAACTACCATAAAATAGTTCGATGGGAGATGCTACATTCAAGTGGTGACTTCTCGTGTCACATAATGAATTTGTTTTTCAAAACAACGAGCATAATAATTGAGCAAGTGTTGTCTTTCATGTGGGTGAAAATAACAAAAGGCCAACTAAAAGGAAGAAAGTTATTGGCCAAAGATATCAATTACAAAGCAAACCTAGAAAAATCCTCATATTATATTAGATACATAGATTTAAAAAACATTCGCATCCCTCCTCACTATTTGCAGCAAGACAAGAAAATATTTTTTGCAATGATTCGACAATTGGGACCACCAACATTTTTCATCACATTTATAAGTGCATATCATCGCTGGGATCCATTGGTGGCTATAGTGTCTACATTGTATAAGAACATGAAAAGGAAAAAACAAATTTATACACTGGAAAATTATGACATTGACTACCTCATAAGAAAATACCCAGTGGCATGTACTCGCTACTATAGAAATAGAATAAATTCTTTGAGACAATTGATATTCCATGATGAAACATTTTTCTAAAAAAGATCAGACTATTTTTTTGTGACTGAATTCCAGAATAGGGGGAGTGAGCATGGACACACATTTTTGTGGATAGAGGGTGAACTGGTCTATGGAACTGACAACAACTCATAGATTGAGCAACTTGTGGACAAATACATAACGTGCAACATAGATCATTAGGATCTAGAAATTGCCAAAGTTCATAGACATTATCATACAAAAAGCTATAAAAACAAAAAATTTCACATTGCAGATACAACCTCCTTGTGCCGCCAATGAGAACAACAAGAATCATAGAGCCACTTAGTTTATAGGACAATGTTGTCATTGAGAAATTTAAATCCTTGTTTTCATTTCTAGAACAATGAGACTTTGATGATTTGATGAGCTTTGACGACTTCTTAACAGAGATAAATCTAACAAAAGATGAGTACATCCAAGCCATACAATGTACGCTTAAACAACCAACAGTTTTATTTAAACGAAAACTTTCCCATATTTGGAACAATAGTTTCTCCAAGGAAATTCCAATTATGTGGTATGCAAATACAAATGTGCAGTATGTCCTGAATGCATATGCTGTAACATCGTACTGTACCTCATATATGACAAAGGTTGACAAATCTATGACAAGTGCATTCAAAATAATACACAAAGAACATGTAATAAGCTATATTGATGATATGCAAATGATACGTATGCTTAGAAATACATTGCTTAATCTTCAAAAAATGCCTACTCAACAAGCAGTCCACATTGCACTTTCTCTGCCCCTCAATTGTATTTCAAGGAAATGTGTCTTCATAAACACATATCTACTTGAGAAACACACATTTATGCTTAAACCATTGTCTTTGCTAGAACAGGAGCCTGAAAATTCAGAGGACATGCTATGTCGCTCTATTATTGATTATTACCTCCAACGTCCATCTCCTAATAAGCATATCTTCTTAGTAGAGTTCATATAGAATTACAAAACAAATGGTGCACCCATATCAAAAAGAAAAAACCCCTTTGTAGTACGCTTTGTCAAATACAACAAACATACTGACTACAAAAACTATTGTTATACGTTTCGTTCAATCAAATTGAAAACACATTAAAACATAACTTCCCTACATGGGAAGTTGTGTATATTGCCTCTAAGACTATAGTACAAACAAATGAATCTAGATTTACATACAATGTTAATCCAACATGGGGTGGTCTAGAAAGTGCAGTTAATGAACTAGAAAACCCTAACAATCTTGATGAGACATTCACAAATTGTAAAACAACTAGAACTCTTTGCACGTCCTATGACTTGCAAGAAAATTTTCCTCATCCTCGAGGAGGAGGCATTGAAAATTGTATCAATCTCGGTTTTCAATTCACAAAACATCCTTTCCTGATTGAAAATAACGAATACCACAGAGTCAAACGTCTGTTGAATCGAGAACAAAAGAGAATTCTAAAGGACATTGCACTTAAAAAATGCTTGAACATGCACACTCCTGTGCACTTGTTCCTTACAGACGGGGCAGAGACAGGAAAGACATTCATAGCGAAAGAACTATTCAAAATTCTTATGTGAATCTATGATTCAAACAATTCCTCTGATCCCATGAAACCAAAGGGGATAATAGTTGCATACATAGGAAAAGCTACATATAGTGTAGGTGGAACAACAATCCACTCTGCATTTTTTATGTCTTCTAACAAGTCACAGTTTCTTCCACTTAGAAAGGAAATGTTAGATACCTTTTCTAAGATTTATGACGAACTGCAACTTGTCTTCATAGATGTGTTGAAATAATGTAATTGCAATGTTTATTCTAATTATTATTGTGGTATTATTCATTATCTCAATCACCTATTACATATTGATCTTGTTGGCTATTGTAAAAGACCAAATCCCCTTTTGTGGATTGGCTAAATTATAATTTTAATAGGAAGAATAAGAAGTCATCCCTATAATAGATTAAAGGTGGTTATAACCACCCAGAAGAAGAAGTCCACCCTACCAGTGAAGAGACACTTCCACACATGCTAGAATTGTATAAATAAGGAGGCTAGAACCTCACTTAGACATACACTCACTTGTTCATTGAGGAAAATGTTTCAGAGATGCAGTTGGAGAAGAGAGAGAGAGAGAGAGAGAGAGAGAGAGAGAGAGAGAGGTGCATTCTTGGGAGAGGAATTTCTGTATTTGTTTGATTTATATCTTAGCATTGTATTGGCTATCTATAATAAGGAAGTTTTGTTGAGTTTTCTCCCCCATGAGAGTTTCCCAGGATAAATGATGTGTCTCCTGTGATTGTGTATT
The DNA here is from genome assembly GCA_010110895.2 of Picea sitchensis. NCBI lineage: Eukaryota > Viridiplantae > Streptophyta > Pinopsida > Pinales > Pinaceae > Picea > Picea sitchensis. The sequence continues at coordinate 98,610 of SNQJ01S0006376.1, forward strand.
TCCCAGTGATCATATATTATGTTATTTCTATCTAGAGAAATGAAAATAACTCTAATAATAGCTTAAATCGTAACATGGTTTCATAGCTAAGATGAAGAGAGCATCGTTCACAAGAGAAAGTGAAAAATATCACTGTTGTCGTACATGAAAATTAGTGATTTTTATTGAAGAAGTATTTCATCCCCAAAACCATCTAGAAAAGTGTGCCCTTCATCAAGGATCACTTTGGCATCCTCAGTGCAACTTTTTAGTGGCTAGATCTCCGAGAAAGTGAAACCCTAGTTTTTAGAAAGTACGAGAAAACCAGAAAACCAGAAAACCAGAGTACTAGAAGTACTAGAAAACCAGAGTACTAGAGGTACCAAAAGTACCAGAAAACCAGAGTACCAGAAGTACCAGAAGTATGAGAGCACGAGAAGTACGAGAGTACCAGAAGTACCAGAAAACTAGAAGCACTAGTCCAGAAATCCATTGGTCATGTTTGAGGGGGTAAAAGTTGGGTTTTCTTAAATATGACTGCACCAGCTTACTCACCTCATCTCAGCACATCTATCCCATAGATTAGAATTTCAAAATTTGAAGTTTGAAAAATTAGGGTTTCCTCATAAAACCCTAAGCTACAGTTGCAATTGCAGTCTCAAAACTAGTTGCAGTATCAATTGCAGTTGCAGTATCAGTTGCAGTTGTAGTCACCCTTGAAGTTCTTAAGATTTGGTGATCATTACCGCTGCTACCAGATCGTGCCTCTACCTGGAAGTGTCGTGAGAGGTATGTACTCACACATGTTTAAACAGTTAATCTTTAAAGGGTATTTGTAGGAGAAGGAATCTCCTTCCATAGATCCAGAAGGATCTCGAGATGCAACACATTCAGAGAAATGATGCAACCCAGGTGTGATGATTCAGATATGCATTTATTTGTTATGACATTATTTTGATCAGTGTTGCATGTTGTAGCTATGACCATCATTCTAACCTTTGGTCAAAATCCGAGTCAAGGTATTATATGGATTAAAAGTTGAGATCATAGAGTTTATCCTCTAACCCAACCTTCTGCTAAGATAGCATATTGTCTTAGTACATAAGACAAGTTGAAGAAAGCACTCGTCATCTTGAGTGAAGGAGACTTAGAAGAAAAGAAAGCACACTCATTCTTGAGGACAAGGCTCGAGGTTTGACTAATCAAGTTTATAAGATTCAAAGGTACACATGAAAAATATATGACTACCCCTTTACAAGTAACCATTGTAGTTGAGATAGCAGTCTTTGTAAAGTATTATACTTGGTAGCATGTGACCATATAGAGGTAAATACTTAATGTAATCATTTTCCTAATCCAACTAACACCTCCTCTAGGAGAAACCTCGTGTGTTAGTTCTAGGTTACCATAGAGGAATGTTCGATCACAATACTATAAGAGTGTTGACCTCATTTCGTAGTGTATCTCTTATTTTTTATCATTGCTTCAAACAAGCCATGAATGATATCTCTAAAGGAGCTACTGTGATGATCATTCGTGCTATTTCTTTATCTATTATTATCAAAAGGATATTATTCTAGCCTATTGTTTTGTTGAACTTGTTTCAGGGCACAAGTGATAACCCTGAAAAAGATATAGTGAAGTTTGCATAAGGAAACATATTATATGAGACATGAAGAAGACTATGTACATGACCATATACACTGATGAACCAAAGATGATGAAGAAGAAGCTACGTCTTGAGATCCAGAGTATCTCATATGAATATTGATTTAAAGGAGCAGAAGGCTCCAAAGATGACTGAACATTAGAACGAGAAGTAGACCTTGTTTGAGGCTTGACTCAATCTTTCATATTTATACTTGGTATGTAACACCAAGTATACCCTGTAAGAGATCAACAGGGATGTGACCTTTTATGAATCTGTAGCGCTCAAGAAATCAAGAAGATGACAGCTTGAAGAAGTATATGAAGAGGAAATTGTAGCTCCCAAAACTATAGAATCAATGAGGGAGGTTTCCAGAGTTGCAGAACCAGTAAGGGAAGTCGTAACTTTCACTGATAAGGAAATTCTAGAAGATCATTACATAGTAGAATTTCAAGAGCCTCCTCATATGATGATCTCCTGTAAGAGAAAGCCTTCTTGGGTTAGGGATCTTATTCAAGATGGAGAGAAGTATGGTGTTTTCGAAGGAACCACAAGATAGGTGAAGAGACCTAAGCCATTCTCCAACTATATGGATTTCATGTGTGATATTCTTTGAAGAATCCATTCAGAAGAAAGAATGAGCATATGCCATGATAGAAGAATACCAATCCATAATAAAAAAAGATGTATGGGAAATAGTTCCCAGACCGAAGAGGAAGGATGTGGTATCTTCCAACTGGCTCTTCAAAATAAAACATGTTGATGATGGAAGTATTGAGAAGCATAAAGAAAGATTTGTTGCTTGTGGATTTTCTCAAAAGGAAGGCATTGACTATGAAGAGACATTTGTTACTGTAGCTAGATACACTTCAATCAGAACCATGATAGCCATTGCAGATAAGATGAAGTGGAAGTTACACCATATGGACGTAAAGACAGATTTCCTAAATGGTCTCATCGAAGAAGAAGTGTATATAGAGCAACCTGAAGGATTTGAAGTTGAAGATAGGAAGTCTCATGTCTTAAAGTTGAAGAAGGCTCTATACGGATTGAAGAAAGACCCAAGAGCTTGGTATGGCAGGATAGATAGTTTTCCGACGAGCTTAGGATTTACCAAGAGTAAAACAGATTCTAACCTCTACTTCAAGGTTATGAGCGATGAGCCGGTAATATTGTTGCTATATTTGGATGACTTATTCTTATCTAGAGAAGAAAATCTCATCACTGAATGTAAGAAGAAGATCGCTTCAGAATTTGAGATGAAATACCTTGGCATAATGCATTATTTCTTAGGTCTTGAGGTATGGCAGAGTTTGGAAAGGATCTTCCTTAACCAAGGGAAGTATGCAGACAAAATCCTGAAGAGATTCAACATGTTAGAGTGAAAGTCCATGAATACACCCATGGAAATGAAGCTGAAGCTATTGGTGGAGACTTTTTCAGACTTGATTGATGCCACACTGTATATATAGATCATTGGATCGTTGATGTACCTGAAAAACACTAGACTAGATATTTGTTTTTTCGTGAACACCTTGAGTCAGTTTCTGGTAGAACCTAGACATGTTCACCTAGTTTCTACAAAACATGTGATGAGGCACCCTAAAGGTACATTAGAGTGTGGTCTCATTTATGATGGAGATCATGATTTCACATTGAGTGGATACACTAATTCAGATTGGGCTGGAAGTGTCTCTGATAGGAAGAGCACTTCAGGATGTTGTTTTAGTTTGGGATCAACCATGATCGCATGGCAGAGTAGGAACAAATCCAACATTGCTCTCAGTACAACAGAAGAAGAATACATTGTTGCGTGTTCTTCCAGTTGTGAAGCTATATGGCTTCGAAAATTGTTGAATGATCCATTTGACCTAGAGATGGAAGAAACCACGATTCTATGTGACAACCAGAGATACGTAAAGATGAAAAATAATACTATATATCATGACAAGTCAAAGCACATAGAGATATGATATCATTACATATGTGACATGGTGCAGAGAGGAGCCATAAAGCTCCAATATGTAAGCACATATGATTAGGTTGTTGATGTATTGACCAAGCCTCTATCTTGTGTAAAGTTTGAGCACTTTTGAGATAGGCTTGGTATAGTCCGAAAGGATCTCCCTGGAAAGGGGGAATAGTGTTGTGTTCAGATATATCTAGTACTGTGCTTCCAGCCTAATCATTGTGACATAAAGCCAGTCTAGTTGTTGTGTTGAGATATGCCTAGTATTGTGCTTCTAGCTTAATAACTGTGACGTAAATCCAATCTAGATTTTGTGTTGAGATATGCCTAGTACTGTGCTTCCAGCTTAATCGCTATGAAGTAAAGCCAGTCTAGTACTGTCCTTCTAGATTAATTGTTGTGACAAAAAACAACCCAAGTACTATGCTTCCAGCTTAATTATTGTGACGAAAAGAAAGTCGATTATTGTGCTTCCATATTAATTGCTATGACAAAAAGAAAGTCGAGTATTGTGCTTCCATCTTATTTTATATGATGAAAACCCATCCTAGTACTGTGCTTCCAACTTAATGGTTGTGACATAAAGCCAATATAGTATTGTGATTCGAGCTTAGTTGTTGTGTTGTGATTCCAGCTTAAATGTTGTGGTGTTTCCAGCTTAATTGTTGTGTTATGATTCCATCTTAATTGTTGTGGCGTTTCCAGCTTAATTGTTGTGTGGTGTACCAGCTTAATTGTTGTGATGATGTGCTAGATTAATTGTTGTGATGATGTGCAAGCTTAATTGTTGTGATTTGTTGCTAACCTCATGTTGTGATGGTGTGTTGTCAGCCTTTGTATTGTGATATTGTTTCTTTTGATGTTGTATCATACTTGTGCTGTTATTGATGATGAGGATGTATTAGTGCTATACTAATCCCTGTCGATGTAGTTGATGATGATGATTCCACTTCAACCTCTTGCTGAAGATGATGATGATGATGTCACTTTAGCTCCTGAGTCCTTCCTCAAGATGATGATGATGATATTATTTCATCTTTAATGTTGAATATGATGATGATGTTACCTTAGCCTCATAGCGCTGAGGATCATTATGATGCTACTCCAACTTCATGCTGTGTTGGTGATGCTCCAACCTCTGTGTTGTGTTGATGATGAGAAAAACTTCCGATGATTTATAGATACGCCAGTCAGTGTTCCAAGATGATATTGATGATGTCTTCCTCTCACCCACTAGATGATTTTGATGATGTTTTCCTCTCTCTCGCCTGATGTTGTTGTAGAATACCCTTCTTGTTAAGGGGGAGTGCTGAAATAATGTAACTGCAAAGTGTATTCTAATTATTATTCTAATTATTAATGTGGTATTATTCATTAGATCAATCCCCTATTGCGGATTGATTATGTCGGCTATTGTAAAAGACTAAATCCCCTTTTGCAGATTGGTTAAAGTATAATTGTAATAGGAAGAATAAGAAGTCGGCCCCATAATATATTAAAGAGGCCCCATAATATATTAAAGGTGGTTATAAACACCCAGAAGAAGAAGTCGGCCCTGCCAGTGAAGAGACACTTCCCCACATGCCAGAATTGTAGAAATAAGGAGGCTAGTGCCTCACTTAGACATACACTCACTTATTCATTGATGAGCAAGTTTCATATCTGCAGCTGGAGAAGAGAGAAAGAGAGGGATGCGCATTCTTGGGAGAGGAATTTTTGTATCTGTTTGAGTTATCTCTTTTCATTATAATGACTATCTATAATAAGGAATTTTTACTGGGTTTTCTCCCCCATGAAGGTTTCCCAGGATAAATGATGTGTCTCTTGTGATTGTGTATTTCTCAACGATCCTATCTTATGTTATTGTTATCTAGTGAGATGCAAAGAACTCTAATAATAACTTAAACCTTAACAAGATGAAGCATCTTTGATTGGAAGACGCTTCTTTTATTCCATTAACAACCGACTAAGAAACATAAAACATGTACACACTAAATACTTTAGAAACATTGACATGATATTATGTGGGGATCTTTACCAGGCGCAACCCATCCAAGATTCTTTGATATTTGAACAACCTATGGTCAACATATAAACAATGACGCATGACTTCTAGAAATACAATACAAAATGCTTTGAATTACATACTACAATGCACTAGACAGATGAAACATTTATTTCAATTATGAATACAACACGGACAAACAACCAAACACATGATGACTTAACATATATCAATTCATGGTGCATGTGACCTGCACAAACCAACAAAATCTTCCCTTACCTATTCTACACAAATAGGGATGTTCCAATGCATAAAATGTACATGTTATCACTCATACTTGGCGATGATATCATCATCAATTCAATTGACCTCGAAGAAGACAACCATTGAAATGTTCCACATCATGAACATACAACCACTTTGCCTTTGCATCTTCTTCTGAAATTAGACATGTTGGTTGAAATATATGCCTGCAATTATGATTCACAGGATGGCTTGGTGAATGTTGCAGATGGAATACTCAAAGGCTATACCAAAACATAAATCCTTGATGTACTCTAAATTAAGTTCCATCAATCGCATATAGGCCACTGACAAACAAACAAGTTTTCTTATCTATATAAATAAAAAACTGCACGCGATTGGACTCATATCTTGCAAATATCAAAACTAGTATCGACATCGGAAAGAGAGGTCGACTGAATATTCAAAAACAATTTGAAATTAAAATTCCATGTGCACATACATTCCACAGATCGCAAGGAATAACACTTGATAGTGTTGCATTTGACCCTACTGGAATTCGAATACATGGACTTCTTTACACAACATTGTCACGTGTTAGAAGTATAGACTCCTTGTATTTACAAAGTCCTCTTATAGAAGATAAGTTCAAAGTCAAACACAAAGTTGATATTGAGATGCAACACCTTAGGACTACCACAAAGTGTCATCTACGGTATGATTACCAATCCATACAAAAAAACTCATATGTATCAATTCTCTCACTTAACACACACAACCTACATGCACACATGGATAATATACTCAATAACTATGACACAATGAAATTCGATATTATGTGCTTCCAGGAAACATACATGGCATTATGCATGCAAAACAAGCAATTTCCAAATCACAAATGCATATTGAGTTACATTACACATGGGGTGATGATATTAGTGAAAAAACATGTAACAATTTTCGAGCATATGCATTTCGAAGAAAGAACTGTTGAGATGTTGCTCGCAAAAGTATTTCTCCATGCATCAAAAGTTGAAAAACTAAATCCCTATGCTACTCTGCATGGAACATTCGTCAACATACTAAATTTTCTTTCCAATGCATTAGACCATTTGCATCTTAATGAAACCATTGTCATTGTAGGAGACTTCAATATTGACATGCTACAAAATAATGCGAGAGCAAAAGAGTTGGAAAACTACATGTGCAAATACAGTCTCCGCCTTCTTTTGAACAACATAAACCATGTACAAAATTCACTTATTAACCATGTATGGTCAAATGTGCCAATTTCTCAATATAATGTCTTTATATTAGACACATATTGGTCTGATCACAATAAAATTGGCATTGCAATTGAATTATGAGATATACATCAAACATATTGCAAAATCATATTTCTATGTTTCAAAGCATATATGTCTAGCTTGTTGCAGAAAACCAATTTATCCAACTTCTTATTTTTCCCTGGTTTGTACACATACTGGTTTGATAACGATACAATTGGTATTTCACTTGAATTATGAGATATACATCAAACATATTTATTGGTTTGATCACCATACAATTGGTATTTCACTTGAATTATGAGATATACATCAAACATATTGTGAAATCAAATTTCTATGTTTCGTTATTAAATGCTCTTATTTTGTTGCAAGAAACCAAGTTATCCAACTTCTTAGTTTTTTCTGGTTTGTAATTGATTTTGGACAAAAAAAAAAATTACACAACTTTTTATATATACACAAAACATGGATGAAAAAAAAAATGGTACATTCTTCTAACATTATCTGTTACTCTATTCCCTTTATTCTGTTTATTTACTGTATGCACATATTCCTTGTTTTTTCCTTACATGTGAACTTATGTTCATGTCCATTTAGTTTTGTACTTTGTTTCATTGAAACAAACAGAAAAACTGGACATGTCAAAGAACTCTTAACCAGAAATGTAGAAGAATAATGCAAAGGTGTATACATCTACCTATACTCCATATCCAATTGTTTTTCATTTACTATGTCTATACTTGTTCCACTGGTTTGTAGCTCTTCTAGTTTTTTTTTCCTTGGATACTGTAGATCTTCTTGTATATACTTATCTTCATGTCAATTTTATTTTCTGTACTGTTATCTTGAAGTAAGTAAATTTGTACTCCATATTTTTTTCATGTGTTCCTACATAGGATCTCGCTTTCATGTCCATTGTATTCTCTGTATTGCAACATTGAAACAAGAACACAGTAATTGAACACAAGGATGGAGCCTTATGTGCCACATCTGAGAAAGATGGAGTACAATCTTGCAAAAGGTATGACTCCAGTTGTGCCACAACAAATACAATGTGTATGCCTAATGCACATCCATATCGAGTATGAACAATATACACATGTTCATATCCACTGTATTAGAAGTGACATGGACATGGGAAGTGAATCGTCGCAAACATCATCACAACGACAATATCAAAGGTAAGGATTCATAGATTACACTCTTGCTATCTTTATGAAACAAATATCCGCAGTTATTTATTCTTCTATGCCATGGTAAAAATGTTTATGTCATTTACACCACATGTTTTTTAGTTCACAAGAACTATCGACAAGTAGAAGTGAAACCTCCATCATAGTACAAGGTCTAAAGACCAAGAGGTATGATTACAAAAACTTTGATCTGCATACGTTGTCCAATTTGTGCATATATGGGAGATTGCCATATTTTAGAATATGCTTGCATGTAATAATGCCAAGTCATATATTTTGTCCATTTCTTTTTGACATAGCTATAAAAAATATCTCTTTTAACTTTAACCGGGGTCTGTTGAGAACCAACTATATTCCATGGCTGAGAATGTTTTTCCCATAGTTGATGTGCTTCTATCGCTTGATAATTATCACACTAAGTTTTGTTGATTGAGGCATACAATTCTTTGCTCCCTTTCTTTTTCCTCTTCTATACTTACCCATTTTCCCTTTTCTTCTTCCCCTCTATTATCCGTTTTTGGTTCTATACTTAGTCCCATATCTATTCTTGTGGGTTCCTAGGATGGTGGAGTGAGAAATTTTATGCCACTCTATATATTTACATCACGATTCTGACCAACCATCATTCCTTTTCATACTTAGCCAATTTTATGGCCGCGATTTCCTGCGTAATTGCCATCAAACTCGGATGCCCCGTGTTCATCGTATACATCTTACAACTAAAACTTCAGTAATCTACAATTCGACCCCCAACTCCTCGAAATCCCAAGCCTCACTCTACCTATGATGACTCTGTCTTAATGATTGAAATGTGCCAACTCATATATCTTGAACCAAGGTCTGTTGAGCTCCATCTATATTCCATGGCTGAAAATGATTTTCCCATAGTTGATTTTTTTCTATCACTTGATAATTATCAGAATAATTTTTGTTGTGTGATGGGTACAGTTCTTTTCTCCCTTTATTTTCCCTATTCTATACTTACCATTTCTTCCCTTTTCTTCTTTCCCTGTATTATCCGCTCTTGGTTCTATACTTAGTCGCATATTTATGCTCGCGGGTTCCCAAGGTGGTGGAGTGAGAAATTATATATCCTTCTATATATTCACATGATGCATCTGACCGACCACCATTCGTTTACATACTTAGCCAATTTTATGGTATACATATTGCACCATACCATGCCCCGTGTTCGGGTATACATATTGCACCCAAAACTATGGTGATCTACAATTCGACCCCGGACTCCTCAAACTCCCAAACATCACTCTGCCTATGATAACTCTGTCTGACTACCCCACCTTTCCATACTTAATACCAATTGTTGTTGTCTGACGAATAAATTTATTTACTCCCTTTATTTTTTCTCTTCTATACTTGTCGATTTTTCCCTTTTGTTCTTACCCTCTAATATATGTTTATGTTTCTATACCTAATCGCATGTCTATGCTCGCGGGATCCTGGGGTTGCGGACTAAGAAATTCTATATCCATCTATATCTTCACATAACGAGTCTGACCGATCACTGTTTGTTTCCATACTTAGCCAATTTTATGCTCATCGGTTCCCGGCTAGGTCCTATCAAACTCTCATGCCCCGAACTCTCATGCCCCATAGTCGATGTGTTTCTATCGCTTGATAATTATTAGACAAAGCGTTATTGTCCGAGGCATTAAATTATTTTCTCCATTTTTTTTTCTTCTTCTATACTTAGTCACATTTCTATGCTCGTGGGTTCCTAGGTGACAGACTCACAAATTCTATATCCATCTATATCTTGACATCACGAGTCCGACCGATCTCCCTTCGTTTCCTTTCTTAGCTAATTTTATTGCCGTGTGTTCCCAGGTAGGCATTAACAAACTCTGATGCCCCGTGTTCGGAGTATAAATGTTGCACCCAAAACTTGGGTGATCTACAATTCGACCACATAATACTCGAATTCGCAAGCCTCACTCTACCTACGATGACTCTGTCTGACCGCTCTGCCTTTCCATACTTAGTCATTTCTTCAAATTTTTGCGAGTTCACAGACTCCCGTGTTCAAAAAAGTATCAAAGCGTTTTTCATTCCCCTCCATCCCCACGACCTTCGCCCCTTCCCAATGCACATTAATTATGCTTTTACTAGTGACATCTCACCACAAATGTTTGAAAAGATTACCGTTAATAAGTGGAAAGCTCGAGAACATATCCCATTAAAATGCATCAATGGGAGAATATTATGGAATCTGATTAATTTATTTTTGTCAATCTTGAATTCGCAAGAAATTGTTGGTTATTTTAGTTTTTTTAAGGCATTATCATGGAGATAATGAAATATTGTGCTAGCCCACTATCATCTACAAAGGTGCTGACATGATTCGCCTATTTAGTATTTTGCATATATTACAACTTTGCATATTTGAGAGTATGCTTGCATATGGAAATGTTGATCCAGCCTTCCAATTTGAACATGGTTTGCATTTGGGCCACAAAGAATACTAATAAAATAAAATAATATGAAAAGTGTTTAGGTAAATATAAACAAATTATCTTCTAACTTGAACATGATTTTGTCGAGGTTCATGTATATTACATAGTTGACAATGTTTTTCACATAGTTAATTTTTCTTCCGACAAGTTCCCAGATTCGCGCTATCGAACTCTCATGCCATTGTTATGTGATATACATCTTGCACCCAAAACTTTTGTTATCTACAATTCGACCCGAGACTCCTTGAACTTGCAAGCTTCACTCTACCTACAATGAGTCTGTCTACGTCCTTCTAAATGCCCCACCTTTTCCTACTTTCTCGATTTCCCTTCCATATTTGCACACTTTCCAAATGCAAATTGATTACGCTTTTATTAACTTCAAAAAGATTGGCATTAATGAGTGAAAAGTTGCATGGCATCTACCATTAAAATGCATTAAACAAAGATTTACGGGAGATTATATTACCATCCTTGTGTGTTCATTATAAATACTATCACATAATTACTGCCACATGTAGCAATATAAACAATTCTTCATCAAAAAATTAGATTCTCTCATAGGCACCCCACGTGCACCCTAGTATCATGAAGTGATCCATATTTGGATCCATCAACTAAACCTCCCTACTATTGAATTGCCAGAGGTCAATATTATGGCATTTGTTATTTTTTTTGTGTGTGTTTGTCGATCTTGAGTTGGAAAAAATGTTATTTACTTTAACTTTTTGAAGGCATTGTACCCGCCTTTCAATACTTAGTCGATTATTCAACTACTATTGTCATAGATTCATGGGTTCCTGGGATCTCAGTTCCACAAACATTTCAAAGAGTTTTTCGCTCTCGTCCATCCCCACCACTGTTGCATGCTTCCCAATGCACATTAATTATTAGTGACAACTCACCAAACACATCTAAAATATTAACATTAATAGGTGAAAAGGTCGAGGACATCTCCTATTAAAATTCATTGAACCAAGATTTACCAGATTTACCAGATTTTATATTATGATGCTCGAGCATTCATTTTAAATACTATGAGGAGAAAAGGAACGTTTGCATCACCTTATGGTTGCATCTCAACAAAATTTATGTGGAGATACCTTGAATATTTTCAGGCGTGAGGACCAGAGTTTTCAGTGGTCCAGAGCTTATGACTACTACATGTCCCCTTTTGCCTAGAAGAAAGTTATCTTGAAATTTGGAATTGCAGGAGAAGATTGTGTCCCCAGATTATTTTGAGCCAACAGATTATCTAGTTGGGAAACCATTCCTGAGTCTCCCTATCGCCTCAAGTATTTCGAAAGATGTTAAGACTTCTCGACCCAATGCCTTCTTTCAAGGGACAAAATTGTAGACAATTATTAAAGAAGCATGATAATGAATTCTACCTCTTTCCAAAGTTCTTAGAGAACCAAGCAGTCGCTCCCAGGGACATGACCAAATTATAGGTTAGTGCATTACAAAATCCTTTTCGGAAAATTGCATTGTTTTTCACGAGGATAACAGAACAATATAGTGCAATGAGCATCTCTCATATGATTCTGTATATTTTATACTTTACAGTCAAGGAATAAGCCATCTACCATTGGGGAAAGTTGATTTCCATTGAAATCTCTTGCCAATTATTGCAATGCACAATGGAGAAGAAATTCTTTATGTCATCTTATTTAATTTTCGCCGTGGCAAATTGTTGTCCATTCCCTAGAGTATCTATGTGTAAGAAGGTGAACTGTGAATCTGACCTAGTAACCTTATCATACCAGATATTATGGAGACACGATGCTTCCCAACATTTTTATAAAGTCTTTAATGATTTTGTTTCATTTTTTAAAGAATTGATATTTGGAAAGTATTTTCCTCAGTTGTCTCACTAGGTGACCAACTTCATGGATAGGAAAGGCACACTAGAATAAATGGAGAACTATTATGTTATAAGGTTTTTTGGGTCCAAACAAAATCCTTTCTTCCATCCATGTCACATATCTCGTACAATTGTTTTTGCTAGAATAGCAAGGAAGTACATCTACTGGTTGCATTTTTCCCATCAAAAAATAAAAATTCTATTCATCTCTCTGCCTTGGAAAGTTGGGGATTTCATGGTCAGGAATATGAACAAGATTGCTAGTTTCACGGGCCACTCCAACATTTCTTTCACTGACACTATCATGAATGAATATGAATATAACACCTCATGAAGTCTTTCTCCTAACATCGGCAACCTCGAGACCATACCTAGTACCAATGATTCGTAAAAGCATAAATGAAAAAGGCTCGGCTGAAAAAATATCCCAATCCCTGACTGCCACACCCAAGACCACAACATCTCGGAGAAGTACTCCAATGGCCTACCCAAGTAAGAAATTCACACACAGTTCTTCATGCGGAGGAGGAGATAAGAACCCTCCCTCCAACAAAATTGAAATTTCTCATAAAGTTCCCGCGAGCAAAAAATGGAAAACAATAGTCCAAGAATAGGAGGGTCCGAGGGGAGATATTGATATCTAGGATCTCTCCCTCAAATATATGGAACTAGAAATTGACATTGACAAAATGTTCCCCGACGATGACCATATAGAGAGAATTGTTCTGAATAATCCTGAGATGGAAATAATTGGCACCGATACATTAGATGAAGAAGAGTCTTTTGCATTTCAGACTATTGTTTTTTACAGTGATTCCAAAAAATTGGTTATTGAAAAGAGAGATGTAAAGAATAAGAAAGGTAAATCTCATTCAGAGATCAACCTATGCAACATGCGCCCTTCCCAGATCTCCCAGATATACTTAGCAATTAGAGACACTCTACAAAACTCTATTAGCGACCTTGAAATGAAAAACGCCATGTTAAAGGAGAAAAACAAAGAATTGGAGGCAACTCTAATGCCTCTTCCACTGTTTGTTACTCCTTTGGCAATGTTCGGGCCCACCACACCTGCGGAAAAGTTGAAAGGATCAGCAAGCCTTCTCACATCAGCTCGAGGCTATGTTGAAAAAAATATAAACAGAAGAATGGAATTAATAAAAGAAGCTTGGGAGATGTCAAAGAACATGGTCTCTTTTGGAAAAAGAGCGCATGCTTTTCATGAGTATCTGCAAGAAGATCACAAGAATGAGAAAGGCTTCTACCTCGATGCAGTTTTACCATTTGGTGTTAAAGTTACTAGTATGACATAATTTAGAAGAAGATAGGAGGATATCCCTTCCCTGGATCGAATAGACCAGCTAAACACATGCTGGAAAGAAAAGGTAAAAAACTTGAATGGTATCATTCAAGCATGTAGCCATGCCATATCTAGAAGAGACAAACTATTCAAGAAGCTAATTGAGATAGATCTAGCTGATAGCACCAATGAATTCCAAGACCCAAAATTGATATTCAACTCATTTTTTTTAACCAAGCAAGTATTTGATGATCAAGTTCATGTCTATAAAAGACTTTCATTTGAAAGTTTCTATGGCATTCTTGAATTAGTGAAGATGACGTGAAAAACTGAAAAACTGGCTAGTCGGTTATTTGATTAAAAACCAAGATATTCAAGAAGCATTGCACAACATCTCTATTTATCTAAGGGACTTGGAAACTGAATTCCTCAATATACAAATCCGGCATGAAATCAATGTGGTGCCCATGAGGAGCTACATCGAAGAATGGTTCAAAAAGGTTGTCGACCAGATTACCAATGAAGGTCAAAGTCGAGGAAAGCCATAAAAATATATCAGGTAGCAAATGACAAGGCATGAGACACCATCATAGTAAGTTGATGATGGTCACATTTTTCTGTCCTCATCCAGTTACTCTAAAAAACCTTTAACCGAGGACTGACAATTTTCTCTTTCTTCTTTCCAGGTCTTGTTGTTTTCCATCGCAGACTTTCTTCTTTGTATAAACTTCATTCTTGTACATATTTTCTTTGTAGTCCGTGACAGTCCCAATCCTAGTCATTATGAAAAACACATTTATATTTCACAGAATATTTACTGAACTATATATTTTTTTACAAATTCCAAGACAACTATTTTGGGAAATATTCTTGAATGTATCTTATAACCCAGTTTATCTAAATATAAATATTTGAGGTTGTTGTATGGTGATATTCAATGTTTGGTGTTGTTATTTGAATTTTGTATTTATTTTCAAAATTAACTCATTTACATGTACATGTTGTGGTCATGTTCATGTTTTATATTATGCATATATTGCAGCTTCCTATATTTAAGAATATGCTTCCATATACAGAATGTTAAGTCATATATTTTTTTCTCTATTGCTTATGGTTTTGAGAAAAAATTGCGACCCTAAAACACCCTTCAAATTCGAACATGGTTTACATTTGGACCACACATAATCTATTAAGATACATTAATATGAATACATTTTAAATAAATACAAGCAAAATCCCTTTAAAATTGAACCTGACTTTCTCTAGCTCCTGTATTGGTCGCGGGTTTCCCGGTTAGTGGACTGCGAGATCCTCATTTCCATCTATATCTTCACATCATGACCCCAACTAACCACCTTCCCTTTCAAAACATAGCCAATTATCTCACCGCTGGGTCCCAACTTAGTGCTATCGAATTCTTATGCCCTTGTTCCGTGATATACATCTTGCACCCAAAGCTTTCGTGATATACAGTTTTCACCCAACATTTATGTGATACACATTTTGCACCCAACACTTCTGTCATTTACAATTCGACCTCATACTACTGGAACTCGCAAGCTTCACTATACCCGAGTTCACAAAAGTTTCAAAACATTTATCACTCTCTTAAATCCCCGCCACATTCCCGCCCTCCTCAATGTATATTCATTATGCTTTTCCTAGAGATAACTCAGTGCACAGGTTCGCTTATTGGCACTAATAACAAAAAAATGCATTCAACAACGATTTAAGAGAGTCTGACCGATCCTCAGGTTGGTTCTATTATAAATCTTGCACCCAAAACTTCTGTCATCTACAGTTCTGCAATATATATCTTTCACCCAAAACATCTGTGGTCTACAATTCCTTCACAAATGCGAACATGGTTTACATTTGGACAACAAATAATCTATTAAGATACATTAATATGAATACATTTTAAATAAATATAAACAAAATATCTTTAAACTTGAACCTAACTTTCTCGAGCTCCTCGATTGGTCGTGGGTTCTCGAGTTAGCTCATCTCCATCTATATCATCACATAATGAGCCCGACAGACCGTCGTCGCTTTCAACACTTAACCAATTATCTCACCGCGGGGTCCTGACTTAATGCTATCACATTCTTATGCACCCTGTTCCATGATATACATCTTGCACACAACACTTTTGTGATATACATTTTTCACCCAATGCTTCTGTGATTTGCAATTCGACCCCAGACTCCTAGAACTCATTTTTCACAAGAGTTTCAAACCATTTATCAGTCTCTTCAATCCATGCCACATTCCTTCCCTTCCCAATGCACATTCATTATGATTTTTCTAGCGATAACTCATCACACAGGATTGCTTATTGGCATTAATAAGAAAAAAATGCATTCAACTGCGATTTACAGGAGTCCGACCGACCATCGTTTCTTTTCATACCTAGACAATTCTATGGTCATCGGTTCCCGGATTGGCGCAACCAAACTCTCATTCCCTATGTTTCGTGATATACATCTTGCACCCTAAAATTTTGTGATCTACAATTCCATACCTAGCCAACTTTATGGCCGCAACCTTCACTATACCCAGGTTCACAAAAATTTCAACCACTTATCTCTCTCTTCAACCCCAACCGCATTCCCATCCTACCCAATGCATATTCATTATGATTTTACTAGCGTCAACTCAACACACAGGTTCGCTTATTTGCATTAATAAGAAAAAAAAATGCATTCAACAACGATTTACGAGAGTTCGACTGACCCTCTGGTTGGCGCTATTATAAATGTTGCACCCAAAACTTTCATCATCTACAATCTTGCGATATACATCTTGCACCCAAAACTTCCATGGTGTACAATTCCTCCACAAATTGGAACATGGTTTACATTTGGACCACAAATAATCTATTAAGATACATTAATATAAATACATTTTAAATAAGTATATAAAAAATCTCTTTAAACTTGAACTTGACTTTCTCGAGCTCCTGGATTGGTCGCAGGTACTCGGGTTAGCCGATTGCCAGATCCTCATCTCCATCTCTATTGTCATATCACGAGCCTGACTGACCGCGGTCCCTTTCAACACTTAGCCAATTATCTCACCACGGGGTCCCGACTTATCGCTATCGAATTCTTATGCCCTTTGTTCCGTCATATACATGTTGCACACAACACTTTCGTGATATACATTTTTCACCCACCACTTATGTGATTTACAATTCGACCCGAGACTCGTAGAACTCACAAGCTTCACTATACCCGGGTTCATAAAAGTTTGAAACCATTAATCACTCTCTTCAATCCCCGCCACATTCTCGCCCTTCCCAATGCACATTCATTATGTTTTTACTAGCGACAACTCAACACACAGGTTTTTTCATGGGCATTATTAAGAAAAAAATGTATTCATCACGATTCGCGGGAGTTCGACCGACCACCGTTTCTTTGCATACCTAGCCAATTCTATGGTCGTCAGCAACCGAACTCTCATTCCCCGTGTTTAGTGATATACATCTTGCACCCTAAACCTATGTGATCTATAATTCCATAGTCATCCAACTTTATAGTCGTCGATCCTCGGGTTGGTGTTGTTATAAATCTTGCACCCAAAACTTTCACCATCTATAATTTCATGATGTACATCTTGCACTGAAAACTTTCGTGGTTTACAATTCCTCCAACTCGCAAGCTTCACTCTACCTGACTTCACAAATATTTCAAAGCATTTATCACTGCCTTCCATCCCCGCTACCTTCGCGTCCTTCCCAATGCACATTGATTAGTCTTTTAGTAGTGACAACTCAACACATATTCGAAAAAAATTGGCACTAATAAGCAAAAACCTCGAGGACATCTCCCATTAACATGCATTAAACCGCTATTTAAGGGAGCCCGAAGGACCTCCCTTCCTTTCCATACTTACCCAATTTTATGGCCACTTGTTCCGTCTTAGCGCTATTGAACTCTCATTCCCGTGTTCCGTCATATAGATCTTGCACCCAAAAGTTCCCTTCCTTACAATTCCACCCCACACTCAAACTCGCAAGCTTCACTCTAAATTATAACACCTTATATTCTCCTTAAATTTAGAAGTGACAATATTTGTAATATTATTCGTCGTATTCTGCGTGATGGCTTCTTCTTATATTCTCCAATGATTTAGCCAAGATTTGGCGTCTTTATACTATCCTCACCCTTTGTTGTTTTGACCACTCTTTTTAGCAATTTTGGGGAGCCTCTTGTTGTTCATGTTGTTTATCTTGTTTTTGTAAGTTAGACATCTACTCATAGCAATGCTCTCCATGGGATTCTCGACCCAAAAATTCACAAGTGCCCATACTAGAGCAAAAGTCCTTCAAAATTATATATGTGTGAGATGTGGAACTCTATGTTGATTGAAGTACACATTAAATGTTTTACTTTCAATTATTATTTTTATATATAATTAATATAAAAATATTTTGATTCAGTGGACAAGGAAATATTTTGTTTATAATAAATATTAATTGTTCTATTTTATTATTTATATCGAGTACTAAAATAATCCTACAATTTTCATACAAATTATTTAAAGCAACGCTATATATGTACAAGGTGGAATAACTCGCGCGACACGTATGGTCGATTATATATATATATCTCTCTCGCGCGACACGTATGGTCACTTTTAACAACAGGACAGTATCCGCATACATTCAGTGCACTTTGCGGACAATATTGCTGTTATCCTTCCGGTAGAGCCGCTGCCTTCAATACCGCTGCGGACACTAATCGAGCAACACAGCTGAACAGCAACACCCGATAAAACTTTAGTTGTTTCCAACAAAACTTGCCAGAAACGCTGCTTTCAAGATGCAAAGTAAAACGGGAAAGATATTAACACCTGCAGTACGTTAGCAGGATATCAGTACGTCAGATATTGAAGGACTATATTTTTCAGACCCTCGACCATAAATATCACAGAGAAGAGAGATAGCACAACCCCTCTATTAATAAAATACTTTATAAAGGGTCTCTTCAATATATTATTTCTCCTATAAACAAGTAATTAAATAAAATACTTAAAGCGTCTCTTCAACATATTCTCTCTCCTATAAACAAGTAAAACAAGTAAGAAATGATCAATATATTCTCTCTCCTATAGACAAGTAAGAAATGATTTTAGTATCTCTTCTGCTATGAGTGTCCGTCGCAGTCACTGTGATATAAAAAAATGATTCATAGCCAGATATCAAATAATCAAAAGCAAGAAAATAGAAAGATACAGCCAAGGAAGTGCCTCAAGTTCAGACACATTTACAAAAGAGAATCAGTCATGTGGAGATTTTCTGTCATAGAGAAAACAGAATAAAATACGTGGACGCGCGTCCGTCAAAATATGGAGATATGGAGTCGATTTCCACGGTTTTTGAGAAAACAGTGGCCTTCCGTTGTAGATCGTCATCATGCTTCCTCCATCAACACGACAGGATATACTCGTTACCTGCACCTAAAGAATTGGCACTTAAGTTGCAGATTCGCATTATGCTTTCTCCATCAATACGACAGGATATGCGCCATACCTCCACCCAAGAAATTGTGCCAGTCGATAACATTCAAAAGCATATCCAGTATTTGTCTGTCGGGACGCTAGTACTTTGAAAGAACTATAGAGCTGTGATAATTTTGAAGTTATTAAATAACTGTGAGGAAGCTTAAACGTAAAAGTTCTAGAATTTAGGTTTCTTATTTGTGTTAAGCAGGTTTTGTGATATTGTTTTTCATATTAATTGTATTGGAGTTTATAAATACTTTAAGGTTTGTTATGTGTTTAAGCAGGTTTTGTGATATTGTTTTTCATATTAATTGTATTGGAGTTCTTAAATGCTTTAAGAAACCGAAAATAAGAGATTCAAACATTAAAATATATTGCTGAAATTGCTTTTTTAATATAAAAATGGATTTAGTACTTTCAAATATTTATGTTATTGGATTATGCCCTTTTCATCATTCCTCAATTCACAGAAATCCTAAGAAAACTTTAATAATTTTGAAGTTACAAAATAATCCTCTCACGATATTTTAGGAAACTCTACAATTAAGGTTTTTCCCTGTGTTAAGCAGGTTTTATTATATTGTTTTTGGATATTAAATGTACTGGAGTTGAGAAATGATATAACGTTTTAAGTGGAGAATCCATTTATAAGAAATCCTCACCATATTTTACAAAACTCTGTTAACTTTGAAGTTACAAAATAATCTTCACCATATTTTAGGAAACTCTACAATTTAGGTTTTTCCCTGTGTTAAGCAGGTTTTTGGATATTAGATGTATTATTTATTATTATGTGGATATTCTATTTCTTATTGAGAAAAAGAAAGAAAATTGAAATAAAACTAATGTAAAATAGACCGCTCAAATTACAACTTTTAATATAAAAATGGAAATGAAACTAATATTTTCAAATACCTCCATTATTATTAAATTATATTTTCAAACACCTCCATTATTATATTTACCATTTCTCAATTATCACTACTATATTTTGCCTCTTACCATTCAACGGTCGATTCGAAATAATCTTAAAAAAATACAATCCTAAATAATACTGAAAAAATACAATCTGCCCTCTAATTAATAGCATTTAATATTTCATAACACATTGAATCTAAATTTCATCAAGGGTACCCAAATACCCTCAATTCAATTAGTTTAGTTATTTTAAAACAATGTTCTGTTTTTCTTATTATTTTTTAAAGTAGTTTAGTTATTTTAAAACAAGGTTCTGTTTTTCTTATTATTTTTAAAGTTAAAAAATTAAAAGAATCTTAAAATAAATTTAAAAATGCCCTACAAAGTTAAAAAAAAGATGATGCCCTTTCTGTCAACATTTCTCCCAAATAAAAGACACAATATAACTGGTCCTTATCCCACTCCGAATGAACGATCACGCTAAATGATCTTAACAAAATGATTAATTAAATGATTTTATTAAGAATATTTTCGAATTATTAAATGGTGATAATTTTTATATTGTTAATATAATTTATATGTTATCCCACTCCGAATGAACGATCACGCTAAATGATCTTAACAAAATGATTAATTAAATGATTTTATTAAGAATATTTTCGAATTATTAAATGGTGATAATTTTTATATTGTTAATATAATTTATATGTTAGGTTTTCCATTATAATTCAGTTTTTTTAAAAGGAAATATTTAAGTGGACGTGTTTAATTTTTTTTAAATATCTTTATTAGGATAGAAGGGAGGTATAAGGATAATACTTCCCTGCAAACAATACAGATTTAAATTTATTATGTGATAATGATAAAAATTATACTATTAATATTAAAGAATAATAATATCATTTTATTAAAAGTATTTTAATATTATTAAATGATTATAGTTTTTATATTGTTAATATAGTTTATTTGTTAGGCTTTACATTCTGGTTTTTATGTAGTTCTGGTTTTTATGTAGTTGTAGTTTACATTATGATTTTTATGTAGTTGTAGTTGATATGGTTTGGTGTAATACAACCAATCTCCTAAGTATTTGTTTAAGGGATGAAGTATTAAATGTTTTTTTTTTCTTGAACCTTTTCAAATCTCTTTAAAAAGGATACCATCGTCTTCTGCTTGTTAAGAGATTTTCAACGACTGTAAGTTTTCTCTAAATGAAGCTATTGATCAAAAGTTATGGCCCTTTGAAGTTTTTGGGTTTTTAATGGTCAAGTGTCTTCTTCTTGCCATGTGGCTCCACATCAAGTGTCTTCTTCTTGCCATGTGGCTCCACATCATTGTGCCCATTTGATGTGGCAGTGATGTCTCCTACCTGCAAGGCCTCATTGCTAATTGTGCATCAGTGTGATGTTGGCGCAACATCTACCTTTGTCACATCAAGCCCCGACATTTCTTGTGCACGAAACTATGCTTCACAAATCTTCCAAGACTTGCTTTCACCAAAAAATGACACCTATCCCCGGGTCATCGAGACCGCGGGATCTCAGGACCATGGGCCTCGAAATCTCAGGACCTCGAAATCTCGGGACCTCGACTCCTTCTTCTAACTTGTATATCCCAAAATTCACAATCTCACATAAGCTAGCACCTAGGGCACGTGACCCTAAACACAATGACCCACTTATTCTGACATGTGGGTCTTCCATTGTCTACCACATGGTATAACATGTGGTTCTTGTACTACTTCAACATATGGCACACATTTCCTTCTCAAACCCTTATCCAATTATGTCGAATCTGTGTATTGATTGACATCAGTCACGTCTTTACACATGGACCTTCCTCGTGCGCTGGCATGGATGTATATGTCATCGCAGTACCCATTTTTTCCGAACAATATGTTGACATTTATCCACCTCTTATTTTTTGAAAGAAATCATATGACGTCGTCTTGGGTCTATCATACATCCGTCATCATCCCTCTTTGTAAGGCTTATTGCCCAAAAACCTCCCAGTGGTCTGAAATCTAAAATACAAGTGGCATCCTAGGGAATGTAGCCCTATGTGGTCATGCAACCTGACATGAAATGTGTGCCCATACCACTCGACATGTCTCATTTTCCACTTGGACCTTTTTCAAAATGTGTCAAATTGACGTGACATCTGACACCACTCACATCACAACACATGGCGCCACCAGGTAATTGTAGACATCAAGTCCTCGACCCCTTGCATACCTCCCATAGGACAAAACTCCAGAGTTCCTTCGTACAAGGATTAAGAGGCAATTAATTACATTAATCTTGCAAAAAATTAGTGTAATCACTAGATTTTGAGAAATATTCGATGCCTGACATCCTGAAGATTACATGATGATTAATTAATATAATGTTCATGATTAAGATATGATTAACTAGGTTTTTCTTGGGATTATAACTCTTGACCCTTTATCGTAATATCTACGGTGGATATCTATCCCTCGTGAGCACACAACTTGTTACTAGAAAACTACCGACATTAGGACCATGACGCTTTGCAGGTCTCCTGTCAACTAAAATTCCTCATGGTTTGGGTTTCGATGGACTTTTCTCTGTAGATATATATGGCTAAGGTCTGTCAGTTTCAGGATCCTACAACTATGGATTTAGGGGAGTAGATCCTAGGATTCCATGCCTAGTTTGGAACTGCAGTTTCTCCACTGGCTAATCAAACACTGCCAAGTGTCATATCCTTGACCTCTTGCTCTCCATCTTGGGGAAACACAATTCACACAAAGTCACTATGTCTCTCTCTCGTTCGTATTCTTATAATTAAAGGCATGGAACTAGCATCTAAAACCTTGGTCCCTAGATATCACGTATCGAGACTTCCAAAGGGGTTTCGACCTAGAATTTTGCCTAGGTCCGATGCTCCAATGCCCCAGGATGTTGGACTCCCTCTTGAGATTTTAAAAGGATCTATGGCTACTAAATTTCATCTGGTAGATCTGATGGCCCTTGATCAATTGTCTATATCCTAGGATCCAATGAGATCCTTCTGATAGAGATCAATGATAGATGTTATGTCCACCTTTAGATCCAACAACTATGGAATAACAAAAGTTTCTAACAAAATTTCAATAGGATCTACTCTATTCTTTTGATGAATGAGATCTACTCCATCTCGGGGATCAATGACTATTGAGTCTCATTTCTCATGTAGCGATGTACAACTATAGTTTGAAATTGTTTAGCCTTGGTAGCAAGGCGGGGTGTTATAGTTAGTGAATCCATTCACAATCATTTATTCTCAGAAATACAATTATACATATAATATCATTTAATTACGTGTTCTTTCCAGCAAAATGAAAAAATTCCCATTTACTAGACATGCACATTTACAACACATTCAGATGTAACCATCTAATTATTTTAACTCAATTACATTGGCGATAAGAAATACTTATTTATTTTACAGGATCTAACGAGCCAATCGATTGTGGGTGTTTGCCTCCCCAACTAACAATAGGCTCTTTGTGCTTAGTAACTTCACCAGCAGGCCACCCTTGTGCCAAGTCGTGATACGACTAGAGAGCTGTGCACCCACCCTTGTATTTTTTTTCTTGCAACAGTTCTCCTTTTCCAGATCTTCTACATATCTCTCCTCAGAAATCCTCCCAAGTTCCTCCCTTTCAGTGAGATCTTTGATCTCTCAATCTTTCTGTCTTCCTTCATGATTTATGTTTTTCTCCCACCCTCAAGCATCCCTTGAACCTACCTCTTTGGGAAGGTTCTCAACCTGTCCCCTTCCTTAGGTCAGAAAGAAACATGTAGGTCAATATGGGGCTACCAAATATGGTACCCTCGTGTAGCTATTGTTGATAGTTTCAACTATCCTAACCATATTTCCCATACCTTCGTTCATTGGAGTGGCTGGTTTTTCAACCACCAACCTCCCACATTAACTAATTTGTATAAAAGTATAGAATAAGGGAATTAATTTGAACAAGGATTGGGTTTATTAAGTTTAATAGGGTTTCCTCTCATTCCTCTATTGGTATCATGTCCAATACTTCAACGATTTACCCCCTTATTCAATTGTTGGCATTTTAATTAAACAATAATACATTTACATTGTTTTTATGCCATTACATGGTAACCATAATTCATATTTGATTACACATAGTCATAGTTTTAGAAAAGGGGGGTGTTACAATCCCCTCCCCCTTCAAAGGAACACCATCCTCAATGTTCTTCCTTCTGAACAACACCTGCCATGCCTTCTTCCTTGAAATCCCTCAACAATGTTATTCCTTTTCTTGGTCTGGTATTTTCCATACTATTTTGAATTTAGTACATGTCTACAACAATTTCAAACACGAAGCATATCAATTACAATCTCATGAATTTTTTTTTTATTGATGTTCAAACTCAAGATCAAATATTCACAAATTAGCACAATACTTATTTGTGAAGTTAATAGATCTGCATCCATATGGATATCTCATTAACTCATCTCTTTTATTTTCCTTGAGATACCCATTATTTTCATGCTCCCAACTAAACATTTAAAATAATTATTGAAGTCTCCTATTCCTTGTGGTCACTCACCCTCCACGCCGAGGCTGGAGAATCCCCATCTCTGCTATATAGTCCCTTGATTGATCCATATTTCATGTCAAGTCTTTCTTTCACAAGAATATTTCAGAGACTTCACTGAGTCTTATAGTTGAGGCATCCCTCAAACTTGTTCTATCAAGGTCTCCCTCAAACCCATGTTAATACAACACAACATTCNTATCTCATTAACTCATCTCTTTTATTTTCCTTGAGATACCCATTATTTTCATGCTCCCAACTAAACATTTAAAATAATTATTGAAGTCTCCTATTCCTTGTTGTCACTCACCCTCCACGCCCAGGCTGGAGAATCCCCATCTCTGCTATATAGTCCCTTGATTGATCCATATTTCATGTCAAGTCTTTCTTTCACAAGAATATTTCAGAGACTTCACTGAGTCTTATAGTTGAGGCATCCCTCAAACTTGTTCTATCAAGGTCTCCCTCAAACCCATGTTAATACAACACAACATTCTATGAGGATCATCGTTTATCACATGGTTCTCATGTCACTATAGTAGCCATTTTCCATGTTTTCCATCCTTCACAACCATCATATGTCCTTCCATGACATATATGTTATCTCACATGTATCACATGCATACAATAACCGTGAGATACAACATTAATTTTCAATCAAATTTCTTTCAAATCTGTCACCCACATATTTCAAATTTGTCCCACATAAGGACCAGATTCAGAAGTATGATATTTTTCCTCTCATAATACTTCGACTCTTTCAAAACTAGCAGACATTGGTCCCCCTTATGGATTTATTTTTCTGTCATATACAAGACCCTTCTTCTCGCAATTGTGTTTTCACATAGCCAAACAAATTGTTAGTTCTCATGCAAATTATATTTTACTAGCACACTTGCTTTAATTTCAAAATTGTGCTTACTAATAACTAAATCACTTTATTCTTATTCAATGATATAAGGAAAAGGAAACATCATTCCTTACACATGCATCATCTTAGCATTCTAACTTTTTCAAATGTAATTCAACCTTAAGTAAATTTAATCAATGTTCCAATGCCCATGGAAACATTCACACACAGTGCATCCTTGCATTGATTTTTTTTTCCAGTTTACTACATTTTATGTTAAGAACTTTCTCATCGTGTGTTGGGTATCAAACAACCTATCTCCATATGGATTCTCTATCCACATTCATTATTACACCATAACTATTTTTTTTTCTTAAAGTTGATCATGACCTCAAATCAACATACATTATGAATTTAAAATTTCATATGAATGCACTCAAGCATTATTTTTTTGTTTGCAATCAGTGTGTCAATGTTCATGTCCACCCATGTTTCCTCTCTTTACCATTTTTGAAACTATGGTAGGATATTGGAAGGTACTCCTTCCATACTAGGCAGTCCATTACCTGCCTTCTTATATAGACATGCATGTCATCAAATGATAAAAGCATTTCAGAAGGAATTCTTACCCAATCCATTTTAATCCTCATGTCACATGGGAATGAACACTTTCATACCTATTCTGGATGCCAATACCCTTTTCCGACCTTGCCTTAGGAATGGTGCTTTATGGGGACTCTCCATGTCCCTTCATCAATGTTTCAACAACAACCTTCTTGTATTTATCATCTTTTTGAGGTTGTCAACCATTGGTAGTTTTCCTTCCTCAAGAACTCCAATCATTTTCTATACATAACATACATCATCAATTTCAATACTATTTCAGTTGTTATGTAAATAGAAATGCACGTATCATAGTATTTAAAACATTTTCAATTATGTTATAACATATCTACATGTGCTCTATCACATTATAATTAATGTTCTTCATGAGTGAAAACAAAATCAATTTTCAGCTATTTATACATTCACACAATTATCAACATTCTTATGTTAAAATCATTTACACAACCAACATTTCAATCCTCTCATCCCATCAAGAGAGGAGTTAATGGGTTTTCCTTCCTTGCAACTCCTTTGCACAATCAGGGAAATTTAAACTTATTGAACTATTCCCAAGGCCTTACTTCCTTTTCATAACATAACTTAACAAGATCATTTATGTCTATTCATTATTTTATTTTTCTTTTACTGGTTGTATTTGTTTTCACAACCGTTCTTTTAGGGTATGCAACTTTGCCTCATACATCAGAGTATTAAAGTGAGAAAAATATTCCACCTTTTCTCCTTCTTTGTTTCAACAATATATTCCTCTTGGGATCTTCCCACTCTCTTCCTTGAGTAGGCTTAGTCAAGTTCATATTGAATTTTCTGGTTAAATTAATATATTGTAACAACACGATTTTGGTTCACAAATTAATTATGAACTAATGCATTCAACACATTACCAATCAATTCGGTCACTATTCATTGTCATGTATCCCATGCATGCATTATGTTTTAGAATGTAATCCATGATTCTTGTATAATTAGACTTTTCATCCCCCTATTTATTATTCCAGTATTCCTTAATATTATAACTCTATTCTCTAAACAAAGTGCTTCACATAGTTCCTCCACATGAACTTCTTGAACATGCAACTCTCTTTTTTCATATCCATCACTATCGGAGATGACCTCAACCTTGAGTCTACCTAAACTTTTTTATTTCATATATTCACCCAATATTTTGTAAGCCATATAAGTATCCATTCTTATTATGCATTTCATATTTACATTTAAACATGCACATCTACTCCATCAAGTTGCATTCACATATATCCACATTATTCCTATAAGTTTATATTCAAACTATTATTTCATGCAATTTAACCACACGCATCAGCATGAATTTATGTGTATCTACCATAGGCACACTTTATAACTCTCATGCATATTTACTTTAAAACCATTTATCTCATGATTGTTCACAATCACTCTCATGCAACCCTCAAGGCTTAATCATCTTGCTTTATAACATGAAAACAAAGCATTCCTGCTCATTTATTCTTTCAATAATTCACACCAGCTTCTTCGGAGGAATGAGTTACACCCTCCTCAAGCTAATATTCAATATGAAACAATCATGACTCTTCAAAATAGAGTCATCCATGCTTCCTTGGCATTTATTCAATCCTAGCAAGTAAAATTATTTTCTTACATTTCATTTATTTACACAATCATACCATGCCTTTAGATTATATATATATATACACACACATTCTCCACTTACACATTTTTTATCATTCATTTAACATCAACCTGTATTGGAGGGAACTTACATCCATCCACATTGCCATTCTCACAGACATAATCATAATTATGCGTCCCTCTTTAGAAAATAAAAATGAGAAAATAAGGTCACTCTTTCTCATTTCTCTTTTAGCATTTCATGTTCCTTTCATGTTTAATCCACTCTTGGTCAATAGATATTTATGAGGGAAACCTTTTTCTATATTATATTTTATTGTTGTATGAGAACACACAACCATTCCTATGTGGATTTCATCCACCTATGGATGTCAATATGACCCATTGCTCATAAAACAAATTCTTCAAGACTTCCTTTATCACACCTTGTATCAGTCTCTCATTAATCATGCTACCTTATGTAGTATGTAATCAACATCATCAACATTCTACATATGTTGTTATAATCAGTTCATCACCGACAACATGGTCTACGAAAACACCACATTTTCATTTAATAATAGACTATAATCGGTCTATATGCATGTTATATTCATACTCAATATTTCAATATGTATAGCATCATGTCCTTGTGCACCAAGCATTTTTCCCATGTCTATAGTGCAGAAGTGTTCCAACTGTCTTCCTCTTTCATTCGCATGCATAGAAAACTCTTCAGGGTAACAAGCATATACATCTTCTTAACACAACCATGATCTCACAAGCTTGATCATATACCCATATTACTCTACCTCTTTTATTAGGATAGGCAGTAATCCAAAGGATCCCTTTTCCTTTTCTAATTTAGACTATCTCAACTA
Source organism: Picea sitchensis (assembly GCA_010110895.2). Classification (NCBI taxonomy): domain Eukaryota; kingdom Viridiplantae; phylum Streptophyta; class Pinopsida; order Pinales; family Pinaceae; genus Picea; species Picea sitchensis. The sequence goes on from SNQJ01S0006376.1 coordinate 127,537, forward strand.
TAGGTTTTCATTCATTATAGGTCAAGTATACTGACCTTACAAACTTACATAAGACTTGTTATAAGGAGTTATTCACACAAGGTTTAGTGTTTTTATAAAAAAACAATTATGATTACCATGGCTCTATATTCCCATACTTATAGGAACCTTTACAACTAATCGTCCATTCATTTTATAGACTCGTGCAGTTCCTATAACAATATTTGATTATTTCTATCCTTTTTACACTTAAGTATTATCATTAATTCTTATCAGCCTATTCCTATACCTGTAAGAGTAGTCATCGATTTGACAAAGGGACAACATAATCCCTCTATTATAATTTCATCTAGAACTTCCAAAGTACTGTTTCAATATGTTGTCCTTCTCCTCAAAGAACCCATGCAGATATTAAATGATATTTTAAACATAAAGAACTCTTTTAAATAGGTTGATCTCTAGCCTTAATATACCATCCCTAAGATGTATCTATGGCCCATACAGGCCTAGTGTTGTAGCTTGCTTCCATACAACTTGTAACACACCTAGCCCCCTAAGTACCCATTTAAGGAATGCAATATTAAATTTTTTATTTTCCTTAACTTCTTAAAATCCCTTTGAAAAGGATACCATCATCTTCTGCTCACCAATAGATTATAATCACTATAATTTTTCTCCAAACAAAGCTCTGGATCATAAGTTACGGTCCTTTGAAGGTTATGGGCCTTTAATGGTCAAGTGTCTCTATACTTTCACATGGCATTGTGTAATGACCCCATCGTTACGTTTACAAGCGAAACAAGAGAACAACGATGATTACAGCTACATGACACAACTGGTAGTGAGCACCACGCCCGTAGAATAGGCAAAAACAATTAAGACTCCACACACAACCATAACTGCGACTGGGAAAAACATGCACATAATAACATGGAGGATCGACTACCCATCCGACACAACACGACAACACCTACAAGGTGAGGAAAAACCTCCACACCCATACACAATGACCTAGAAGAGAAAGATGAGAACCTCAATGTGCACCTACCTAATGCCTGAAGGCATTCAACCCAGGCACCAAGCAACTTGCAACACACGACAGACTCACATCGAACGCATCAACTCCGACCAAGGTCTCGTTCACTGCTATCCCATAGGGCACACCATGATCCCCGCATTAGGAATCATGTTGTTCCCAGGTGATCAATGTGTCAATAACCTCGGCGCAAACATAAGATGTCCATACCAAGGGCTCTAGGAAACTTCGATGCACTAGGAACCGATTAGTGACTGGGAGACTATACCTACCCCCAAAAAAAAGGTCAACGAGACACAAGAGGACAAAGACAAGGGGTGATGCCAGCCCACATGACATCATCCCCTACCCCACCAATCACCTAGGCTAACTAGTCCACGATTACATTCTAACTTATCATGGGTTCCATTCTAACGGGGCATGTCAAGCTGCAAATTTTTTCGGCATAGATTATCCATCTAATTTTAACAAGTCTAAATTATAAATCGGTCTTTAAATCAACATCAGATTAAAATTAGATACAATCCAATTGACCATTCTACGTTATACCTTAGTCATTAAATTCAATCAATAACATCAATTACAAATCAGTTCAGCAATTCTGCATCACAATTTAATCATCAGATTCGATATAATAACATCGACTACGAAACAATTCGGCAATTATGCATCACAATTCCATCATTTACCACAATTTAATTTAGCGATTTTAACCTCTCCTTGGGTCAATACTTACTAAACTATTTAATCATTAATCACCATCTAAATGGGCAATTCGATATTAATCCAAATCTCCATCCAACTAGCCACCAACTTAATTAACAACATTAATGATTTTATGGTAGAATTCTACCATTATAAAATTGATGAACAATCAATCTCGACATGTGGTCTATCTATATTGACCGAACCAACAATACTACCTGTCTTATTAATAATGAGAAGGAAACTGCTAACTATTATATTCGTTGTATCAAATTAACAAGGCAATTAGCAAAGTTGTTACTTAACCATTAATATAGAAAATGAGAAGGTAGTTGACATAACTGTTAACAAATAATTAATAGCAAAATCAAAAGGCCATTCTCATGACTTCTATCATAACGAGTAAGATAGCAATGACAATGTGATTAATGCTTTAATTAACATAACCATTAGTAAAGCAATGGCAAGGAAATTAAGGTAATAGTAACAATCAATATAATGCTGACAAGGCAATTAATAAAACTGTGGCAAGACAATCAATATATCATTAACAGTATTCAAGGCAATTTTCAAGGCAACAAAATAGTTATACCACATCTCAACAACATGCAGTACACAGTGGTGGAAACTCGTGCCCAATCCCAACAACACATTCCAATTTAGATGGCAAGACGTGGTCAATCGACAACAAAACACAGACACCAGCTAAAGGAAAAATGTTGTCACAGTTTAAAAGCCAATTCATGGTCATTTATTGCAATTTCAGTCACATTATCAAGGGCAAATTATGGTCAATTAAGGCAGCGATAGAGTCATCCATTTTAACAACAATTCGAGAGTGTGTAACAACAAATTCATTCAAGCTTTTTAGCATCAATTCGTGGGAGTTTAAATCAACTGTGTCATCATTTTAAATAGTAAACATTTGTGGGCAATCAATCGGAAAAACAGTGAACATTTTGAAGGGCAAAAACATGGTTGGTAATACGGAGAAATGCAACATTAAGTAGTGTGAAATTCATGGGCATTCACAGGAATAAATGCAGTAAGTTTTAAAGAATAACCCAGCCTTCAGCAAGGGAAAAGAAAGTCTCCCCAACAGTAAACGAAATGCAGTCTAGAGATGGGCGAATTTTCTAGGAACAAGGAAATTATAACATAAATTCTTAAGTGCAAGACAATCTTCTTCAAGGGGAAAGTCGCCCCAAAGGTAAAAAGGAAATGTGACCAGAAAGGGATGAATAAACCATGGGTTCCCTTCTTCACTGCCAGGATGCGAAGGCCAATGCATACAAGAAAGCAAACGTTTTTGTTTTCTTACAAGGGAACCAAATGTAAAAATGCACATAGAGAAATAACTCAAACATTTATCCAATTCCAGCGTACCAAGTAAAAAAAAATGCAGACTTAGAAAATTTAAAGGTTTTTTTTCCATTTTCAAGATGCCAACATAAAATGTAGAGATGAATTCATTTTGTTTTTCCATTGCCAGAATACCAAATATAAAAATGAAGACATGAATCATTTCTCTTTTCCATTGCCTGAATACCAAATAAAAAAAATTGCAGACAAGAAATCGTTGTTTTTTTCCATTTCCATAACACCAATACAATGCAGACAACAGTAAGAGAATGCAAGGATCCATTGGGATAAGTTATTGAAAGGATCGTCAGGAAAACCAACACGACACAAGAATTCCAAACGCAGAGGTACTTTTGTTAGAGGGCGCTAGACAAAAAAATGCCAAGGACAACAACAGAGGTAGACGAATGATACGTTTGTCATTTGCTTCATCATCCTTGCATAGAAAAGCACGGCGTTGAGATCCATAGGTATTTTAATGCTAAGGTGATGACCATAGATCTGGCTCCTAGCCGACTACTCAGGTGAGGACTAGTGAGCTTGGGACGAAGGCTAACCAACCACAAAGGTCACAATCAACACAGTAAGGTGGTCAAGACGTGCATGAAAACGAAGTCCATGGGAGACAACAACCATTGAGCTAGGCTAAGAAAAGTTTTCATCATCAAATTAAAAAGACAATAGTTTACTTTTCAAAAAATAAGCAGATCCAAGCATAAGTCCTAATACAATCTACCAAACAACAATGAAGAGAGTGTACTGTTGCCTGATCGCCCACTCTGAATGACGTCCCGTGCGCTCCATGCCACTTCTGCTTGTAAACCGGCGAGACTTCACCGCTACCTCCCAACCAATGCTAGGGTTACTCTTCTTCCCCCTTAGGCCCCTGAGTCGCAAAGGGACCACACACAAACTATCCCATGCTTTCGACTAGCTCCCAGCTCGCCTCACAAGATTGAGCTACCACTCTTCACCGAGTTGGGTATCCCAACTCCCAAAGGTTAAATCAGTCAAGTAGATATTTCTGCAGTGTAACGTTACACAAAAAGAAGATGCTCCAACCTCCTTCACCTCCCTTCGTTATATAGAGTTTCATGGTTCCTTACTTTCCAAAAAATCTCTTTTAGTTAAGTTTTATAATTAAATTCCTAAAAAATCCTCCCCGTATAAGTGTCACCCATCACCTTCATTCCTCCATAAATTAACATCTTTAATTAATTAATTATCTTTATTTCCGTCACCCACCTAGAGTTACTCCTAGAGTCACTCCTAGGTGTCCCCAAATTCTATTACAGGTTTTAATAACTTTCTCTTTTATTAAATTGTTAGTTCAGTTTAAATTAGAAAGCTCTTAAATGGTAGATGCTTTACTAAGTTTGACCTTCCGCTTTTTCCCTTATGTTCCCCTTTTTCCCTTTTTAAGTTTACCTCTTTCCTATTTTCCTAAAATTTTATATTTTCCCTCTTTCCCCTTTTTAATTAGAACTCAAAGAGGCAGGTGTGGAATTTAACCCTTTTTCCCTTTTATCTTTTAATTAATATAATTTTAAAAAAATAATAAAATAGTTAATTCCATTTTTAAATTTTATTTCAACATATTTTTTTTATGAATAAATTGAATTTCTTACTCCCTTCGTGTTACAAGATTTAACGAAGATCATAATTATCATTTATGTTATTATTATTATTATTATTATTATTATAGACAACCAAAATTTTCCCACTAGCATAATTTAGACTTAGGCCTTAAATTTTTTTACTAGGCGACATTTAATTAGGGAATTCGTTTTAAAAACACTTAGCACGTTATTCATCCTAAGGCCATCTAGGTTCATTCCTCTATCATCAACAATGTGACGTGCCCTTCAGGACACATTAGGTGCTCCAACGGTGCCACTTGCCTCATTTGTTCCCTTGCACGACGTGCCCTTTAGGACGCACTATGTGCTCCAAGGGTGCCACTCGCCTCTTTCCATTTTTCTCGCACAATGTACCCTTCAGGACGCACCACGTGCTCCAAGGGTGCCACTTGCCTCTTGACTGAATTGGTAGACATCAATAACCCTTGGAGTCAATATTTCGCTAGGTGAACTTGTGGGAGACTAAGGGCCTCTAAGGAATAAGTCCCCCACCTTATTGCGTGCCCCTTAGAATCATCGTGAGAGACTGTCACAGTCTTCCCTCATGGCATCGTGGGTCCTCTCGAACTAGGTAAACGTTAACCTACAGTTCAAGCCACGACAAGAGTGATAGTAGGTTGTGGCAGGGTTGTTTTCCACACCTCTCCCTCAACATCTTTGGTAGTCGTGCGTGACCCCTTTACTCCAAATGTGAGTCTGTTCGGCAAGCTATCGTTAGCCTGCATCATCAACAAATCATGTCAAAACATATCCATATCATATCATCTAATCAGGTGCACTAATATCACAGTAAAACAATCAAACCCCAATGGTACACTCCCAGACTCGATCCAGAGTCCAAGGGGTTCCATCGATGCCTCTGCATCCTCGAGGTCCAAAATCTTGCACAATCAGTAAACCGAGTCAATGGCACCTGTCTATGTCAATGCAGTAAAACAACA
>SNQJ01S0006376.1:133857-147323 GCA_010110895.2 Picea sitchensis
ATCCCCTTGCTAACTTCTTGTAGGATAAAACCATCGATTTCCATCATTCGAGAATTTTGGAATAATTAATTAGGTTAATTTTGTAAATAATTAGGGTAATCATTGGATATAGATAAATATTTGATGTTCAACATACCGAATACTATGAGATGATTAATTAATGTAATCTTAGTGATTATGAGATGATTAAATGGGTTAATCCTAGTATTATAACTCTTGACCCTTTGCCATAAGATATAAAATGGAGATTTGTCCCTTGTGAGGACACATGTCACCACTAGATGACCGCGAGCATCGGGACTGCGATGCTTTGTAGATCTCCTGTACACTAAAATTCCCCATGGTCTGGGGTTCGATGGACTTTTATCCATATATATATATGGTAAATTTTTGTCGGCTTCAAGATTCTACAACTAAGGATTTAGGGGAGTAGATATGAGGCCTCCATGCTCTGTTTGGAACCACACTTGTTCCATCAGCTAATAAAACACTGCAAAGTATCATCCCTTTAACCTTTTGTCTTCCATGCTAGCCCAACATGGTTCACAAGACATCACTCTCTCCCTCTCATTCTTATGCTTATAAATAAAGACATGAAACCAAGGGATAGAATCATTGTCCCTCGATATAGGGTATCGAGACTTACAAAGTGGTTGAGATCTAGAATATCCTTGAGGTCCAATGCTCTAGTTCCCTCGGATGTTTGCCTCACTCCTGATATTTTATGAGGATCTACGACTATAGTATTTCAACCGGTAGATATGATGACCCTCGATTAATCGTCAGTATCCTAGGATCCGATGAGATCCTCATGATATGGATCAATGGTAGAGGTTATTTCCACCTTTAGATCTAGTGGTTGTGGACTAACGAAATTCTATAATGAAATTTCAGAAAGGTAAAGGCTCATCTTTTGATGGGTGAGATCTACTCCAACTATGGGATCAATTGCTATTTAGTCTCATTTCTCATGTAGCAATGTGCAAACGTAGTTTGATTTTTTTTTTCCTTGGTAGCAAGGCAGATGGTTACAATCGTTGAATCCATTTACAAGAATCATTCTTAGAAATATGATTATAGGAATAATATCATTTAGTTACGTGTTCTTTCCAACAAATCTAAATCAAGCCCATTTACCAGACATGCACATTTACAATACATTAATAGGTAGCCAACTAATTTTTTTAACTCAATTACATATGGGATAAGAAATACTTAGGCTCTTAGTGCTCAATCACTTCATCATTAGGCCACCCCCGTGCCAAGACATGATACCAGGGATCTCTACACCCACTCCTATTTTTTTTTCTTGCAGCAGTTCTGTTAAAATATTCAATGTGCTCATTTCACCATAGACAATATCACAACATTGTCACCCAACCATAGGCACACAACCACGCCCGAGCACCGTAACCTTTGACAGATACAATGATTCTAGAAGTAGTACCAGACCCATTAGATAACAAAGAGATACTGCACCTTTCTCCAAAGGTAGTGCACCAACCAGAAAGTCCCAAACCATAGACCAAGACCAATATCCAATGTAGTTTCTACAACTACACTCCTCCTCTATAATTGTGCACCACTTGACCTGAGTGTGAGAGTGTGTCCAAATGAACTCAACCACCCTCTCTTTATAGTTCTCTTTGTGAACTGTCTAGGAAAACTTCTTCTTCTAGAGGCTAATAATTTAATATTAATTCTTTTACGAAGTCAAATTGTCTTCTAGGGTTTCTACACATTTGTTTAGAGTTTCTATAGCTTTCAAAATATTATAATCTATCAAAAGGTTATACATGGAGGTTGATAGCTCTCGGAAATACCATGATATCCACACTCCCTCCTAGATATGGAGGTATTCACTATAATGGTCTCAAACACACCACACCATTCTACGGGTAGCATCATCATAGCCACACAAGATATCTCATGATCACACAGATAAATTCATGAGAATCATCATCACTATCCATCTAGTTGGTAATCACATCCAACACTACTAGTTGGAACACCAGCCTAGGAAATACCTTCAACATTACTCATAGTCTCCATGGAAATCTAGTAGTAGTACACAATTACTACAATGAGATCGAATATATCATAACAATGTATATCCATAGTAGTACACAACTACTATCTAGTGGACCTACACAACCACTCCTAGTAGCGCGCAACTAGTATCTAGTGACATACAATCACTACCAGTCGAAGACATCCACCACTGTAGTAAATAACTATTGTCTAGAGACACATAGTCTCCATTGCAATCAAGTAATAAATACAGAAGCTATCACCATGTAGTAGAATAGTCTCCTGGCATCAAATCATATCATCATATGCACCATCTCTCGAGTCCATACTCCATCTAAGTTGTTGGGCATGTTGCTGAATAAGTCATGTGTTGGACTCAACGCACTTAACAATGTGTCTCACATAAGTCACACTCGACAGAGTGATACATGGACCATTCTTCTAATTCACACATACATCCTAGGAGAATGATTGTCCCAATAGATGTTGAAATCCCTACAATGGATAAAAGAACCATCCTTTCCATAATATCGTCTCTAATCCATACTAGCATGATGTGAATTCATCATATCTAAATTGTATTGGCATGATGTGGAGTACATTCTACATCATCTCTAATCCATACTAGCATGATGAAAATACATCATATCTAAGCTATACTAGCATGATGCACATCATCTCTAACACATACTAGGATGGTGCCAATGCACCATCTCTAAGTTGTACAGGCATGATGAAAGTCATCTGCATCATCTCTAAGCTGTACTAACATGATTCTACTACATCATATCTAAGTTGTACTAGCATTATGCAACTTATACACATGCATAATATCTAAGCTATACTAGAATGATGTTATTGCATCATATCTAAGTTGTATTAGCATGATGAGTCTCAGGACATCTATATCATATCTAAGTTGTACTATCATGATGTTGAAGCATCATATCTAAGTTGTAATAGGATGACATAGATCGAAAATCTATCAACCTGGACCATTCTCCATAAGGAGAATGTCTTTCCACTAGCACATTGACTATCCATGATGCCATATATCAACACTTCCTCCGAACCGAGGGAGTCATCTCCTCCCTTTAAACCTAGGGAGAAATCTGCATGAGTCTTAGCTTGTCCCTCAAGTATGAAAAATTTATCTTGGGCATAGGCTTCGTTAAAATATCAGTTGTCCACACATTGGTGGAGATGTATTGGAGAATCATTTCTTCCTTCTGGAATTTATCACAAAGAAGATATTACTTGATATCAATGTTATTTGACTTGTCATGGAACACATGGTTTTCTAAAAGATTCACACAACTTTGATTATCAAAATATATCACTATTGAATCCAACAAATGATCAAAAAGTCAAGAAACCAACTTACCGGGCCATACTACTTTCATAAAAGAATCACAAGATACAATATGCTCTACTTCTGTAGTGTTGAGTGCCACATACTTCTTGTTTCCTACTATCCCATCATATCATAGCAGAGCTCGAACTGAAACATAAATCATAAGTAATCTTTATGTCATCTGCACTCCCTACCTAAACTGAATCAGTAAATCAATGCAATTGTATGCCACTATTTGAGGAATATCTCAAACCATAATTTAGCGTCCCACGAAGATATCTCAAAATGTTCTTTGCAGCTATCCAATGCTCATGTATAGGTTCCACCTGGAACTGACTCAACGTGTTCACATCAATGAGCCAATCAATTGTCAATGCAGGGACAAGTCTGCTGGATCAGAATCAAAGTCTCTCAACTTCCTCAAATCTATAACTATGGGAGTTTCCATGGATTTTCAGTTCATAATCCCAAACTTCTAAAGGATATTTACAACATACTTCCCTTTCCCTAGGAAGATTTCACCATTATTCTTCCATACTTATAGTCCCAAATAATAATACATGATACCAAGATCCTTCATATCGAATTCAGAGGTTATATCCCTCTTACATTGAATACTGACAGTCTCTGCACTTGAGTCCATAAAGGGCCTTCTTTAATCTACATACATGGGTTTCTCTGAGGTGTACCTTAAAACCTTGAGATTGCTCTATGTATACTTCTTCCTCAATTACTCAATTGAGAAAAGAGGTCTTTACATCCATATGATATAAACTCCAATCCATGGATGTTGTAAGAGATATGATGGCTCTAATATAGGTATATCTAGCAACTCGAGAAAATGTCTCATCGTAGTTTTCTCCGTCTTGTTGGGAGAAACCTCTAGCTATGAATCTTGCATTGTATTTATCGATACTCCCATATACTATATGTTTTATCTTGTAATCCCATTTTGAAGTTACTACTAACTTTCCTTCAGGTCTAGGTACAATTTACCATACATCATTTTTCATGATGGATTGATATTCTTCTATCAAAGCTTTCTTCCATTCTTTCTTGTCTGTCAAGTTTTCTGTTTTGGTTTTAAATTCTTGGAATTTTCTAAATACTTCATCTTTCTTATTTATCAGGTACAATGGAGTATTTCTTGAGAAGTCATCTATGAATGCCACATCATAAATATATACTCCTAGATAATTCACTAGCATAGGACCACATACATCTGAGTGTATTATATCCAATATCTCCTCAGATCTATTCTCACTACATGGGAATGGCTTCTTAACATTTTTCGCAAGTGGACATCCTCTGCAAATACCTTTGTGTAATGATTATAGCTCTGGTATACCTACAACCATCTACTTCAAATACGGAAATGCTTGATAATGAAGGTGAGCATACATTTTGTGCCATAACTCACTAGGATTGAGTTCATCATATACAAGAGCTTGACTATTTTGGCCTAGGATTTTATACAATCTTCCTTCATGAATCCTAATAAATCTAGAATCTTTTATTTTTGAATCTTTATACTATACAAGAAATTTTCCATCAACAAAGGTTATTCTATCTCCTTTGTCTTCCAAGAAATAAATAGATACTATTTTTTTTTTGAAACCAGGAACATACAAAACATTGTTAAGATAAATATTGTTACCTAATTCCAATTCCCTTCACAACATAAGAGTTATTGTCTCTGAGCTCGATTAGTCACATGGTGTCTTCAAGATATCCTGCAAGATATGATTAGTATAAGAAATTTGTTTCTTCATGCTTGGATTTATTTGAAGGTACCTCATAATTAACAACTAAGGCATGGTGTTCTTCATTTATTTTCTTGGCTAATTTATGAAAATCATTTTTGTAGTGGCCATGTTCATGGTATCCATAACTTTGTACTTTTGGCATATCTCTCTTATGATTTAATTTATTTCCTGAACCAAATATTTTCTTACCTCCATGTCTCTTGAAATTTGTTGTATATGTTTGATCATCCTCTTCCTTCTGAGATATTCCCTTTGAGTTTATTCTTGTCTCTTCGTGTGCGCAATGGGTCCAAATTTATTCAAGCATTGGAAACTCCTTCCTTGTGTTCATGCTTGCAACAAATTCATCACATGATCCAGAGAGACAATTAAGTACAATATTCACAATTTCGTTTTCGGGAATAAATTCTTCAATGGATTGTATTTTATCTCTCAAATAATAAATCCTTACAAAGTATGAAGCTACAAGGTTATCCTTAGTCGTATTTGTGTCATGAAGCTCATTCTTCAGACTCATCATCTATCCAATATTTCTGACTGCAAAAAGGTTATTCAAGGAATCATATGTCTTCATGGATGAGTCAAGATTATGTATGTAGGGTATCAAGTGATCTTTTACAGAGTCCACAATAATACTCATAGAATTGATGTCATTTTCCTTGAACTTTTCCATTGCTACAACATTCTAAGGTTCATTTTATTTTCGTGCTTCAAAATGTTGTTCCACGATCTTTCCCTTCACAATATCTAGAAATTGTTTCTAAGGAAGGATGAGGTCAATCATTGTCTTCCATGCTATGTAATTTGAAGCTCATTATATCTTGTTCTATAAATTCATAGTGTAAGTCATGACTTCCTTTGACTTTAACTTTGACTAGTCAAACTTTGACTTTTACCCAAAAATTCAACCTTGACATTCTTGCTAGTTGAAGGTGCTAAGAAGTGTGATAGGATAAGGCACACTAGAATGTCCACTAATTATGCCCAAAATTCTCACTTGAAGTTTCCAAAGAGTTAGGTTAGGGTTTTCTACAACTACAATTTTAGAAACCCTAGTTGTAGTTGCAACTCGTGTCACAACGAGCTTTCCAAGGAACTATAGATATACCCTCCACTGACTAGACTATTTGAAGGTAGTGTGGGCACATAACCTGTTAAAATATTTCATGTGCTCGTTTCACCMAACGATACRCACGAAAACACCCCCAAGCACTGTAACTTTTGACAGATAGAATGATTATAGAAGAAGTACCAGAACCAACAGATAACCAAGAGATAACACACCCTTTTCCAAAGGTAGCACACAAAGAAGAAATTCCCAAAACACAGACCAAGAACAATACCCAACAACAATCATTGTAGTTGCACTCCTCCTCTACACTTTCACACCACTTGACTTGAGTGTGAGAGTGTGTCCAAATGAACTCAAGTTCCCTCTATTTATAGTTCTTTGGGAATATTCTAATCTATTAATAGGTTATACATGGAAGTCAATACCTCTCGCAACTGCCATGATATCAAAAGGTTCTTTTCTTTCATTTCTTCTATAAACGTTTCTTGAGAACTCCTCTTGAGTCCCCCCCTCCCGGCCATATCTTTCACCTCTCGATATTTATTTCTTCTTTCGTGCATTTTATTCTTATCCCACAACTCATGCATATACTGTACATAGATACCTAGGAAGGTTCTTGACCTGTCCCCTTCCTTCTCTCAGAAGGAAAATCATGGGTAAATACAAAGTTGCAGAATATGGTATCCTATTATACCTATGGCTAAGGGTTTCAATTTTCCTAGACAAATTACCCATACCTTCATTCCTTGGAGTGGTTGAGTTTTCAAACACCAACCCCCCGAATTAACTGATTAGTCTTGAAATATGTGACGGGGGAATTAATATGAAAAAGGATTGAGGTCATTAGTTTAATAGGGCCTCCTCTCATTCCTCTAGTGGTATCCTGACCAGTACTTCAAGGCTTCACCCCCATATTTAGTTTTTGGAATTTCAATTAAACAATAATACATTTACAATGTTTTTATGCCATTGCATAGAAACCATAATTCATGGTTAATTACACATAATCATAGGTTTATAAAGGGGGGGTGTTACATTAGGTTACTATATTATTGATATATGAGGGTGTACATTTCATATGTTTATGATGATCGTCATCATCATAATGATTAACGTCCACTGAGACCAAATTGGTCTATTGGATCTTAAGAGGGCTAGGGATTACTTGCAATTCTTTAGAAATTTGTTTTTGTGCTTGAAAAGAATTAACAGAAACTTTCCAAGATCACCATAGTTTTCTTGATTTAAAAGGATAAGAATGTTGGTAGTGTGAAAAATATTTTTAAATTGAGATCTAACATGGGTATAGTCTGAAAAATATAAGAGAAAGTGTTTTTCATCTTCAACCTTTTTTGTGTCACAATGGTGGCACAATCTTTCATCCAATGGCATTTTAAGAATTGACTAACTCCTAGTTTCACTATGGAGCTCATGAGTATTTGTTCTTATCTTAGAAATAATTGTTTTTTTCTTTACACTTGTCAAAACAAAGAGAAAATTTTGATCTTATAGATTAGGGTTGATTACATCCTTATAACACTTTAATTTTCTTTTTTTCTCTCTCTTTATCACACCACATTTTCTCCTTAAACTTTGATTTATTGATATTTTTAATAGTATCCTTCTTCTACAAAAAGGTCTCTTCCATGACTCCCCAATGTATTATCCAAGACTAGGCTTTTGTATGCCATACTCGCTTGAGTCGAAGGTGGTTGCAAATGGATTTTGAAGAAATTTTAGGAAGCATATTGTCTTCCATGTCCTTTAACTTGTTCTTATACATTAGGTATCTGGTCATAGTTGTTCTCTAAATGGGGGAAATGATTTGATCTAAGAGGAGGATGAGATAGGGCATATTTCCTTCAATTTTGAGATTATAGGTTATAAAGTGATTTTGGATTTGATTTATCTTTCTCCAGGATTCATGAGAGATACTGCATCCCCAAACATCCCATCCATATAAAATAACATGTGTAACAAGAGTCTCAAAGAGAAATTTCTTCTTATCCAGTATCCATATATCGACTGAATGACAATTGTTTTGAAGCCTGCAATAATCTTTCCATCACCCAATAATCCTTTTCTCAATGTTATAATTCTAGTTGAGCTTGTGATGGATATCGATTCCAAGATATTTGTATGAGGTCACTTCATCCAAGTTGTTGTTGTCATAATTGGATTTAATTATCATGACCTTATTCTTGTTAGTATTAAGAGTCACTACAAGGAAAATGCCTTGTTGTGGAGGTTTTTAGTATTACAAAATTGGCAAAAATTGTCAAAAAAACCTCCACTAAAATATTTGTTTTTGGTAGTGGATGTTTTTGCGCAAATTATAACATAATTTTATTATAACTAAAAAAATATGGGTTGTCGGAGGTTTTACCAGATGTTTTTCTAGGAGGTGTGCTTCATTGGGTATACGCACTAGTGCGTTCTCAAACTTAAAACACTAGTTCTTACATTTCATCGAAATCACCAGGGAAGTAAAAAAAATGTCGGGGCATCGGTTCTTTTCTAAATAATAAGGCATGGGTTATTTAATAATAAAATTTCACCGGTCGAATCTATGATACCATACATTGTTGCATTACAAGACAAGTTCGACCAATGCATGAAATTTAGAATGCATCGATGTAGAAGTCTGATACAAAAGCATTGGTGTGTTGTTTTAGTTAAATGCATAAGAAGGAACATTTTTATTATTATAATTGTTGTTGTTAAAAAAGTATTACATTCAATGTTGTTTCATTGTATTACAACACCGATGCATATTTTATTATAGCACCAATTATTTTTAGTATTAAATGCATCAGTGTTCACTTTCTCTTTTTAGAAACATCAACCTGTGACACTACAATTATTGTTATATTTTAATTCCATTGTTCATAAAAAAATTGACATATATTATATAATAGTATTCATATAAATTAAATTTTGAGTAGCGCATTTGGATATGATGTTTGGATTAATTTGTTATATCATCATATTTCACATCTCTTCATTATAATATTTAATCATCCATATATTTAATCAAGGATGTAAAATTTCACAACAACATGGGACAACACAATAAAATAAAATGTATTTTATTATATATGAATAAGAGGCTCTTTTTCATACAAAATGAGACACTTATTAGTCACTCCTTGTCTTTCAATTGGAACACTATGTTCATTACATTAAACAAAATGTCTAATTTTCACAGACAATTATTTCAAAAAATGCAACAACTTGCATTGGCATCCAAATATATTGATCATCATTCTTCAATGGAGTTGTTCTCAGTGCTCGAGCTACTTTCATGACTTTGATTATTTTTCTGAATGTTTTATTAATTGCCTTGATTGTTTTCCTCTTCTTCACGTTTCATCTAGAYAGGTAAAAATAAAGTGTAATGGGTGTATCTACATTAGTGAGAATAATGAAAATTGAAATACATAATATACATGAATGTAAATTGAAAAGCGACATACCATACAAAGAATTTCCTCACGAATGATACACATTCTTACAAAACCAAATCTCATGCATTATGTCAACAACTATTATGTTGGGACATTTCCATAATTTATTTCCTGCAAGTTTTATACCCTATAATAAATCATAGATTTAATATAAATGAATTTTTTTCTTCCATTAATTATAAAATGAGATAAGTAAAAAAACATAAATACTTACAAATTCCACAATTAATTTTTTATATGCCAATGTATACTCACAACCCATAATTAACCCAATGTCAATCTATTCTTTCGATGGATCTTCTTTTTATGTTATCACATGTTTGAAGACATTCAAGGATGAATATTGTAAAACAACTTAAAATATAAAAAAATGAAATCTTAATTTGTTAAAAGGAAATAAAAATTACTCACAAACTTTGGTATCCACCATTTGCTTCCTTGTCGTTATGTTTTATGAGTTGAATGGGTTCCATTTTGATTTATTTCCTACAAGAAAACACTTCAAAATTAATATTTGATGCCAAATTGTTTAGTTATATGTACCTAATAGAAAAATTCAAATATTTCATACATTTGAAGTACGTTGTTGTTTATATGGCTCATCTTGTGATGCAATTATGTCCATTTCTTTTACCATCTCCTTGTACACTCTTTTGGATATTCCTACTAGCATATTTTGGATATCAACTCATTGATCCTTAGTGATTTTCATAATCTTCCTAAAAAAAGTAACATGACAATAAACTATTTTTGTATTGATATATGAAAACTAAATATAACAAAATTGATATTAATAAAGGAATTGTTTGTAGTAATATATACATATTCTAGAAAAGCATTTTTAGGAATATTACTTTTTGAGTGATTCTTTTTTGTTTTTGTATGTTTTTTGTATTGAAATTATAACAAGTCTTATTGACCATTTCTCTAGAAACGCTTCTTGTAGTTTACATATAACCTGGTTCTTGGAATCATTGGGTTGATTTCTATATTGCAAGTGGAAATTATGTCTATACGTTCATTCCACTATATCCATCATGGTTTTGTAAAAAACATTATCCTTTTAATTAACCTCCAACACCACTCCATATGAGCTAAGGACCAATTCATCATCATTTACATCTTCTATAATTTCATTTTCTTAAGACAAAATTTCATTCCTTCATTGTTGGTACATGTAGAACATTAAACATACGTGAATTAATAGATTGTTTGAAACATGTTGTCTAATATTCTTAAGTATATTATTAATGAAGATTCAAAAAAAAACTCATATTGAATAGTATTTTTTGAGTCACCTCATTCATCCTTTTGCAATTTTTTCTATCAAGCGTTTACGCTCTTATGCACTTAGATCAAAAAAAAAAATTCAATCTTCCTCATTTTGTGGCTCTGCATGACACACCCTAACCAATACATATTAGCTAAATTTACATATAGTTCAAACATATTAATTTTGTATAGAATTTACAAATAACTTGTTTTTTTTTTCTTTTTTGGATATGCTATCATTGTGCCGATCAAAATTTTTGCTTCTTGAACTATTCTCGTGCATTTTTTTATCAATATACAACCTATATCATTAAATATAGAAGATATTAAATATATTTATAAATAAATCACATAAATTTCAGCGAAAACAAATATATGGTTTTTGGTGTGCTTTAATAATATGAAAGCACTAGTGTGTCCGATACAGGAAATGCACGAATAATAATTTTGTTTTTTAAATAAAATTTAAATTACAACTATTCAATATGTATCGATAAAAACACCGTGACTAGACTAAAAAACAAAAACAAAATACCATAAACAAAAAAATTACACACTGATGGACAATTTAAAAACAAATTGATGTTACAACATTTTTGGTGCACTTTGTAAGTAAGNTCACTTGCGAGCAAGTGTCCTCAAATAATAAGTGTTCTCAGTGCGCCAGAGCGGGATGTTACAACATAAACGCACTGGTGCGTTTCTGTCGAAATGGCGCATTGGAAAATCGAAAAACTTTTTTTGAAAAACTGTCAGATCGGAAACTTATTAAAAAAATAAAATAAAAAATTCTGAGGGCCAACTACGTTTTGGATCCGATGCAATAAGTGGTGCCCTTGCATCACATGCCAAACACTTATAAATAGAAAAACAAACCCATTAGATTTAAAATACCTAAAACGAAAAGCCTTAATTATGAAGTGATAGAGGGAGTTAAACCCTAGAGTGAAATTTTGCATTCACATAAGCAAACAAAACAAGGGTTTAAGGTAATTATGATTTTTTTTTCTTCTAAATTTTAATTAAAATCCAAATAGGAATACAGTTTGTAAAAAAAATTGTTATCAAAATCAATAGCAAAATTTAAAATTTTTACTATGTAGGGTTTTGAGTGAATCACCATACCCTTCAAATCATGATTTTCTGAATATTTTTGTTGTTACAAAGTATTATTCTGCTCCACAATACTCCTCGATATGTCTCTCTTCCAAATATGTCTCCTGTAAATTTTGGAAAAATAATGAAAATATTGAATACCTTCCTAATATTAAAACAACTTTATGAAAAGGGTTTAGAGTGAATCACCATACCCTTCAAATTATCATATTCTGAATAATATTGTGGTTCCAAAGTATTTTTCTCCTCCACAATGTTCCTTCGTATTCCTCTCTTGAAAGACTCTCCCCTGCAAAATTTTGCAAAATAATGAAATAGTGAATAAATTTTTAGTATTTAAATGACTTTATAAAATTCGATTCCTGCTCTTTTTTTAATTGTTTAAAAAAATCGTGTTTTTTCTTTTTAATTTTTAGGCATGGTGGTGTGTTTATGTAAGACACACCAGTGCAGACATATTACATTATGCATCGGTGCGTCCATATTAATCGGTGCACCGATGGCATATAGTTGTTTTTTTAAACAAAATCTTGAAATAGAGTGTGGTTAATTTTTCAATGCACAGATGCTTATTATTAATATGTGCACCAGTGCGTTTGTGGTTTATAAGCGCACCGTGATGATTTTAAATTTATTTGAACTTTTATTTGCACATAAATAGTCTATTCATCTCAAATTATCTTTTAGGATGAATTTATGTGACCTTACAATACTTTAGTATACATTTTACGTTTTATGTCGCCTTATTATTAAAAAATGGTTTCAAAACTATATTCAAACTTAGATTGTGGTATAGTCCTAGAAATTTATTTTAGATATGTACAGGAAAATTTATTTGTAGTTTTATTGAAATGTAGGGAGAAAACTTTATTATATTATCAAATGGCCAATTCTTCAAATTCCGGCCCATTCCATATTGCTCAAAGTCCATTGCGGAGTTCTCCCTTTCCATCTCCAGTAAGTTCAACTTATTTTATTTATGTTTCCATTATCTCATTGAATTTATTTTATCCATGTCAATTTGAATAAAAATGTATCCAAATTTGCAGGATCCTAATTCATAATCGAGTTCAGATGCATAAAATATTCCAATATCGGTTCAAAAACGTCGGAAGCTCCTATCAGGAGAAACATACTGCAAGAAGTTGGTAGATGAAAATGGAAAGTTGCTTGCCCTACAAATTCTGACACTCCATCTTCCAGTTGCAATCTTGGGTTGGCGATGGTAATAATTGTTTGGTATAATGTAATTTGAACAAACAAATTATTGCATTGTGCTTACTAATATCATCGATCTATTAATGTTCAATATTTTTGAAATTAGGATTCTTCTGATGATGAGCGACCTACCTACCATCTTTCGTTGCACCCCACAACAATGTCAACCC
>SNQJ01S0006376.1:152118-170046 GCA_010110895.2 Picea sitchensis
AATGGAAGTCGAGTTCGACCAATCTAGTTGTGTTGGCCATCGTGATCAAAACCTAATACAAGGGAAATTAGGTTACATTGGAAAGATACAAGAGATCATTCAAGTGCACTTCTCTTCTTTTGATGTGTTGTTTTTAGTTGCAAGTGGTGGGACACCTTTCATCGGAATAATGTAAAGGAATATCACGATAGTGGGTTGATATGTATCAACTCTAGAAAGATGTGGGATGAAGCTAATGAGCCTTATGTTTTCCCAAAACACTGCAACCAAGTGTTTGTTTACGCAAATGTGTTGGATAGGGATTGGTGGTTCGTATGAAGACACAACCCTAGTTCAAAACATATTTTTGAGAACAATTTTATCATGCCGAGCGAGGAGGCTAATCAGGCTAATGAAAATAGAGAGTGATATGTACATGTTTTATTTCATCATTTGTATTGTTGTTGTATCTTTTTGTTATATTTATTTCGCTAACTATATTGTTTTTTATTTGTCTTATGATGGAGGAAATGAAAATTTAATTATAGCAAATCTTTGATCAATTTTAGTCACTTAACAGTCAGTTTGATGTGTAATGTGTTTTTCTTTCAAAGTATTTGTGATTGCATCGAACAATTGATTGAAACATAATTTTATATTGTTATTTGAAGATATTTATATGTCATTGCATGTTTAATATAAAAATTTAAGATTTATTTTCATGTTAAAGTCGTAAGAACATGTTTTTAGAAAAACAATTCCAAACATTTTATAGTTTGACATTTTATATAATTGGCAATATTCACAAAGGTTTTAACACTTAAAACTAAGTATTTCCAATTTTAAAATCTTGATTTTGGAACAATACCACTCATAGTTCTAATTATATATGAAATTCTACTTTCTCCATATAAAGTTTTGTGATGTTGAAACCACTCTCAAAAAAATTTGAACAATTAAAGGAAATGCTAACATTTAAATAAAATGATAGAAAAGTCTTTTCCTTGTAGATAAATCTGTTGAGTTTGAAGTATTTAAGAATTTAATATTACCAGTAATTTCCAAAATACACATCTCAGATTTTGTTTTTTCAAAAGTACCTTAAGTTGTTAGAAGTTTGACCCTTTACCGACATGTTATTGAACCATAGAGACCTAAAAGAGAGATTTCCAAAACATTATTGCGTTGTCACAGTGGTGTTATAATTTTGATGTGCCATGAAGGTGCAATTTATCCATTTATCAACAATCTTCTTACCCTTGGTCACACTCAAGAACTAGTATAAAGAACTTGTNAATTTAATATTACCAGTAATTTCCAAAATACACATCTCAGATTTTGTTTTTTCAAAAGTACCTTAAGTTGTTAGAAGTTTGACCCTTTACCGACATGTTATTGAACCATAGAGACCTAAAAGAGAGATTTCCAAAACATTATTTCGTTGTCACAGTGGTGTTATAATTTTGATGTGCCATGAAGGTGCAATTTATCCATTTATCAACAATCTTCTTACCCTTGGTCACACTCAAGAACTAGTATAAAGAACTTTTGTTAGTGATATGACTTTGATCCTTAATCTTTTGGGGAAATTATAATATTTTCATTGTATCTCCTTTACTAAGCATTTGAGTTATGAATATTTTAAACCATCGATGAGTTATTTAATTAATTTTTTCAATTCTATATATATATATATATATATATATATATATATGAAACTCCATATAATTTTATAGTTGGAAACATGTTTAGATATTCAATGGTAATATTTTAATTTAATTTACATAGTTTCTTATTTATCCTAATAATTTATGTTAATATTAGAAGTAATAATATGGTTGATATTCATGTTTAATAGTAAAACCTTTTTGATGATATGTTAACATGATGATKCAAAAATTGAGTTTATGTCCATGTATTTTGTATATTTAAATGTAAKATTATATACAAATGTGGTTTGTAATTTAAAAATGAAATTTCTAACATRTTTTTAGAGAACATATTAATGCRATTCCATTTTAAGAATTAATAAGTAATCTCATAATGATAATAATGCGAAGATTTTGAAACATAATTGTTAGATTATGAAGATTTCGAAAGGTCATTTAATAAAAATAAACATCATGATGATAACCATTTAACAAACATAAACATCATCTAAAATACACATTTAAATTTGCTAACATCATCTAATTATATATACCTTTAACACATATAAACATTATTAATTATTTAGTTGCACACAAATCTAATAATCTAATAGGCCATCATCATTGTGATCACATCTAAAAAAACACAAGCATTGTCTAACATCATCATCACACACATCTAACAAGCATCATTTAACATACACATCTATCAAGAATATTTAACAAGCATATCTAACATGAACTAACAATGTACATGTGAACATCAACATATAAATTAATTAAGTACATCATCATGATGAAAAATAAAGATTCACATCTAATGTACAATGTTATAACATACACATATATCAAGAACATTTAACAAACATATCTAACATGACACAAAAATACACACATCAACATAAACATAAAAATCAAGTACATCAACATGAATATAGAAAATGCACCATATATATATATATATATATCATGAACAACTCAAATAATTGTTATAACATATCTGGTTGAGTCGATGTAATAATCATATCTACAACAATAGTGTTGGCCTGGTCTGTATTAGAATATGATGGATGGTGAGGAAGAAGTGGAAAATCACACGGTGGAGGAATAGGTGTTGCCTTCTCATTTCAATGAGGTGAAGGAGGAGGAGGAGGAGGAGGATGTGGAGAAGGATCACATCCACCCTCATCAATCGATGCGGTACTAAATGAATGAGTACTGGAGGAAGAGTTTGTATCATCGAAAACCCTCCTCGTTGATATTATTCTGGTAGCTCGTACCATATGACACATAATAGGCATCATATCACACAAAATATCCCTCGAGAGATCCAAGATCATATGATCTGCCCTGACGTCTCTCATCAACACACGGAAGACTCCCACCTCATCCAAAAGTGCATAGAGTTAATTTCACAACTCCAATCTGAATATAGTATCCATCCTACATCACGTGCCGCTAGGTATCTAAATCAAAGGACACTGAGATACCACGACCTCGGGCATCTCTTTATCTGCATCTGGTGGGGGAGGAGGCATTCCCCCAATGAATGTGCTAATATCTACAAAATATATAGTACAAAAAAATAATTAGACAATTTAATAAAACAAGTTAATGGACGTGTTAGAATTAATTTTCTTCTTACTAAGTAAGACAATAAAATGAAATTAGATTAATTTAAACAAAACACTAATATTTCCTCTAGCATATGGTGGCTCATCTGGTGTTAAGAGGATTTTCATACATCCTCACCAATCCAACCCAGCATAAGGACATGACACCATCACGAACATGTGATTGACCTCATTGTCTAGTAGCCCTATTGCATCAGTGGAAATCCTAGCGAGAAACATCGGCTGACCCCTCTTGGAAATCATCTTCCCCACATGTGCATTTAAACCTTTGTCATCCACCTAGAAGAGTGACATAAAAAAGTAGGCCTCGTCTCTCAAAACCTCTTTAAAAATAAACAATAAACAACTCTGAAGTAAAAGGGAAGTTCACCCTCCCATCAATACTGGAACTATCTCAAAATACGAAGACATTACGCCACTCAGTCGACACACTACCATCACATATCCAATAAAAATTGGATAACTCTTCCATAGTTGAAATTTTGTGGGATAATCAGATGAAACATTGGGCATTGTATATCCGATAAAATGGTGTTGGTCATCCGACCAGTGTAGTCCAGAAAAAAAAATACAAATTCATCGTATCTTCCGACACCTATGTGTCAAAACATCAACACAAGACTCTGACGATTATACAGTCCCTATGATGTAGGTGTTGTATCTCTGATGCTTATAGAGTCCCTCCGACATAGGTGTTGTATCTACGACACTTAGATGTTGTTGGATATTCGACACAAGACTTCGATGCTTATACAGTCCCTCCAATGGAGGTGTCATATCTCTAACACTTACTTGTTGTCACCTATTTGACACAGCTTCATGGGGATTAGTTTTCAGAGTAACAACTCCCGTAAAGTCACTCCAAAGAAGGTTATGTATCCCTAAAACTTACGTTTTGACGGATATATGATGCCCCTTCATGAGGGACTGTCAACAACTTACCGATGCATGTGAAATCACTCCAATAGAGGTGTTGTATATCCAACACTTATGTTATTTAGATATCAAAAAGTGATATCTGACGAACATAAGTGTTGAAGATACAACACCTCCATTGGAGTGATTGTACAACCATCGCTAAACCGATGAACAAATAAATATAAAAAAAAAAACCAGTATAAAAATACTAATTCATAAATGAACCTTGATGCCCCTTTACCTGGGGTTTAGATAGTAATAAGCATATAATACAGTAATAACAAAAAATATTATAATAGAGTAAAAACACAATATTATAATACAATAAAAACACAACAAAAACATATGTTTATAAGCATGGCAGTCATAAAAACCTTACATAGAGAACTCACATTGTGGAGGAACATACAGATGCAAATAAAATGCAATGTTTGATATAAAGAAATTATAAATACATGACATGTATTCATAAAAATGAAAATGAACTTATATAAACCATTAGACACGTTACGAAGAGAGAAGAAACATGAATACATAATTTGGTAGCTACAAATTGCTAAAAAAAGATGAAATGCAAGATGGGAAAGTGTAACACCCCACTCTACTAAGCACACTTTTATTGACACATTCTTTGAGGAAACTTGCGTGCAAGTCAGTGATGATTTTAGGGGTTAAGTTTCTCTCATGGGATAATTTTGCAGGGTTTTCCCAAAAAATGTTCTCTATTCTAAATATGATTCACTCAAATTGCATAGGATAAAATTATTTTACCTTAAAACTCTGCAAATGTTTTTACAAACTATATAAAATCCTTAGAAATTTCAATATTTTTACAAAAATATTTCCAAACATTTTATAGTTTGAATATGGAAGTTTAGTAATATTTGCCAAGGTTTCTGCATTTTAAAATAAATTTCCATCCTTAAAATCATCCCTAGTGCAAGTGGTTCGATTATGGTATATTATGATTTTATTTCGATTATGGATTATATATGATGATGAAGATGTATTGTGACATGTTTCTAAATTGATATATATGTATTGACATATGTTCTTGATGAGTTTTCCTGAGTGTGTAGGGAACATGACAGGTTATGGATGTTTATGGAATCGATGGACTTCCTTGGACTTCGGATTGAGTTAGCGAGTGGATTGTATTTTTTTGAGTATTTCATTTTACGCACATGTGACAAATGATTGATTTTGGTATGATTATGTATACATATTATTGATATTGTTTTTGTTAGTGGATGTAGACTTGATAATGATTTCTAATCTGACTCAAATAAGGAGTAGAGCGGCCATGAATAGAAACTAGACATTGAGGGAGAGGTGTAGTAGCATCCCTGTCACAACCTACTAGCACTCTTGCCATGGCTAAATGGTAGGATAATTATTACCTAGTTTGAGAGTTCCACGATGTCGTGAGGGAGGACTGAGACAGTCACTCACGAAGATTTCTAAGGGGCTCAGAATAAGGTAGATTCCTTATTCCTTAGAAACCCTCAGTCTCTCACAAGTTGGACTGAGTAGAGTGTTGATTCCAAGGGTGAGAAAACTTCAAAAACTAGTCAAAGGTGAGTGGCAACCTTGGATAACGAAGGTGTGTCTTGAAGGGAAAGTCGTGTAATTAAAAACTTAAGTCAATAAATCTAGGTGGCCTATAAAACATTGAAATGGTTAGACCGAGTTGTATTAAAATAATTAATTAAATAGTGAATTTATTAATTATAAATCCGACTGAAAGTATAAGCCTAATTATAAGACTAAACCTAATTCTAAGTTAATTAAGGGATTAAATTAAAACATTAAATAAATTAAATAATTAAGATCAATCAAATTCTAGGAAAATTTGAGTAAAATCTAATGTTAGGATAAAATGCACATGTGTGCATGAAATTAATAAATTCAATTTTTAAAATAGAAAGAATTAAAATATGAGAGAATAAGTGTACACATAGAATGGTATTTGGAGTGAAGCTACGACTAGCCTAACTAGAATAAGACTCTTAATCCAACTCTAAATAAGATCTAGTTACTAGACACTCATTAAATGAGAAATTGAGGAACAAAGGGACAACTAATATAAAAAATAGGAACACATTGGAGAATGTGAGGGAAAATGGATTTTTAAAGAAAATAAAAATAGTATTTACTTGTGCAACTTGGGGAGAGTGTGACAAGTGTGTGGGTGAATATTACTAATTAAATTAATTAAAAATATAATTAATTGTGCATGAGGACATGTGTCATTTGGGATATTTCTATAAAAAAATGGTGGAGGAAAAAGGGGACACTTATTATTGGCAAGGTTATGCTACCAAAATAGTTTTGACTGTGTTTTACTTGTGAGAATTGGGATACCAAGCTTGTAGAAAGAGTGAAATTTATACCTTGCGAGGAAATCCTTGGATATATTGATTGTTGGTTTCTTGTGTGTGGCCCCTTTGCGGCTCGGAGGATAAGAGAGAAGAAGAGTACCCGTGTCATTGGATGGGAGGTACCGATGAAGTATTTGTGATTAGAAAGGAGCAAAGGAGTGCAAGTCTTTGACAAATATCATCATTTCTCTATCAAAATTATGTTGTTCGCTACGAACTTAATTTCCAATTCTAGAATTCAAAAATTCTTTTCTTCACTGCGAAATTAATTTCCAATTCCAGAATTCAGGAATTATGTTTTCCACTTCGAGAATTTAGAAATTATTTTGTTAGCTTCTTTATTAATTTCCATACCATGAATTTAGAGAATTTTATTGTTCTCTGTCAGTTTATCTAGTTTTCCAAAATTAGGAAATTCGTGTGGTCTTATAAAATTGTTGGCAAGTCCAAATGTTAGATTTTCCTAAGCACTTCTTAATTACGCTGAAAGGCGTACACCTATTGACAATGGGAACATTTTATAGGTTTTTAGTTCTTAATACAGTTTCTATGGACGAGATTAAATATGCCTAGAATATTCTTAGTCGTCACAATAAATGAATGCCTCTGATTTCATCCATTAACTCTTTTTTACATTTACCTAATCGTGTTTAAAAATTACTGTATTCACTAACTTATTGCCACATCTACCTCATTAAAAAATATAAACGGATTTTCGTGAGCCTGGCTTTTTTACAGTGTTAATTAGGGTTTTTTTAACTAAACTAAAAGTTTAACAGCAGGCAGTCAAGTTAGCGGCTGTGCTAGTCTATCTTCATTCCTAAAATAAATTTTAGGTTCGTCGTAAAATTTAATTGTAGACACTATTTGCAACATAAAAGTTTCGAAGATTCTTATTTGCTGCCATTTTAATTTTAGAACTGATCTGTTATTTATGAATCGTTGTAAAAATTTGTAGTTTATGAGTTTAGAAATTTTTAATGTCTTTAAAAATCTATAGAACTTGTTTTAGTCGCTCCAAAATTTATTTATAGTTCTGGAAAATTAGAATTTATGTTTAGGTGTTGCATAAATAAATAACATTCCTAGAGTTAAATTGTTATGATGCTGCCAAATTAAATTGCAGCTCATGATTTTTAGAAATTAACTACGACCTAGAACTTTGATGTTCTATTTCCCTGTCATATAAAATTATAAGTTAGATCTTAGAATTTGATTTTTCTACCCAATTAATTTTTATACCCAGAACATTGAATTTGTTGATTCGTTGTCAAATATTATGCATGTCAATTTTTGAAAGTGTTAGGGTCTATATCATATTTAAATTTGCAATCCTGAACTAAATTTTCTAAAGTCGTTCTACAATCCAATTGCATTACCGAATTTAAATTTCGTGTGGTCTTGCAAATTGAATTGGAAGTTCCATAAGTTCAGAAATTCATAGAATCTCTGTGTATTTTTGAATCAGAATTTAGAACCTCATGTGTATTAATATGCTCGATTTTTATAATGGTTATGATCCCTGTGAATTAATTTCAGCTCTGAAATTTACTTGCATGGCTGCCGGAATATTGTTTGCAATTCCTGTGTGTAGCATACTCGTGTTTAGTATTTTCCATAGTATAAAAGCTTATAGGTCTGAAAGGTATAGATTGCTGCCAATTTAAAATACATACCTGGAATGAACAAACCCACTTGAAAGTTGTCATTTATTTGGTAGATTTCGAAAGCAATGTTTTTGTTAAAAGTTGTTAAGCTTACAATCGAGATTATATGTGTACGATCGTTGTAGCCTTTTACAGAGAGACTTCCCTAGAGTAACCACACATTGGTAATTATCCATTTCCGTATCCTTCAAATCTCAATTGTTGAGTGTGATATTCAGAGGCGCGATGACTTTGTCTCTTGTTGTATATCCCAAATAAGCTTTTTAACCTAATTTCAAGTTTTGTGTTCGCTGCCAATTTCTTTTCCAACCCAAAATTTAGGAAAGTGTTGTTCATTGTAAATTAAAATTTAATCCCTGAAATCAGAAATTAATAACTATTGTTGTTTAATACTTTATCGATTGGTGAATGTCACCTGATCGCTTCCAAATCAATTTCTAATTCTAGAAATTAGGAAACTGTATAGATGGTTATGTTATGTGAAATTCGATGAATTAGAGAAACTATAGGGGCGATGTCTAGTTGATATGGGTCTAATAATTTAGGTTTGATAGGTCACTCTACAAAATGTTTGTTTTCCAAAAATTTAGAGTGGGTGTAGGCTTTGTCTTGTAATTTACTATTCGAATATTAATTTGGTAAAGTAGATGCAGTTTAAAAGTTGAATCACATTTTTTAAAGGTGTAATTCTTGGGTCTCTGGATATACGAAAACGTAGCTCTTAAAGAAACCGTTGTAAAGGTAAATTGCATTCAATTTTATTACGAGATATTTTCACTGTTGAAATGGTTTTAATTATGGAACTAAGACCTTTTCACTGCCAAATTAATTGTCAATCATGAAACTAAAAATGGGATTAGATCGCTGCCAAATCTTTTGGTTTTTTCTAGTAATTAAAAATTGTAGGATCACAATAGATTAACCTGAAAACCTGAGTATTAGAAACTTGCATGGTCACGGGCATTGGGTATGCTAACACTAGTACATATTGTAAAAATTTTGACGTTCTATTTGCGAAGTTATGGACAAAATTGGCCATACTGTTGAAAAAACAGAGGAAATTAAAAAGGAAAGAATTCCATATTTGTCGCTATTGACGAAGACCTCACTATTGAGAAGTCATTGGACTGCTGTCCCTCTTTCGAGATTTGTAACATAGTCGTCGCTCTTGCCATGTTTGTAACATAGTCATCTCTCTTGCCATGTTTGTAAAATAGTTGTCGCAATTGCGACGTTGTGGAAACTAGGTTTTCCCCCTCCAATAGTCACCTAGTATTTGACCAAGTCAACTTCAATTTGGTCAACGATCGTCGGAATGGCGACGTTATAAAATATATGAATATGTTGCATTTTACGAATGTTGCGACAATTTTTCTATAATAACGACACTTCAAAAAGGTTTTGCGGGTCTTCTCAACCAAAAACAAAAGTATTTTTTTCAGTATATGTCTGTGGGGAAGAATGTCACAAAACCTTAGAGCTGGAAAAATAATTAAAGAGGGTGAAAAGGGTGACGAGAAATGTTATTTTCCTTACAAAAATTGTTGTACTAGACGTCCCTAAAGAGGTTTAATAGCAACAGTTAAAAACATTGTAGAAAATATGGGCATATGGACAAATGAATATCCTCCTATGGTATATACATTCATTATCTGTTTTAATATTTATTCTATTCTCAAACTTTTTTATTGTCTTATACATGCACTAATTTTTCATGATTTCTTGTAATTTTAAAGTTAGATTCTCCCCCTAACTTTATGCACAAAGCACCAAGTAGTAGCATAAATGATGTTGTAGTGCAAGATGAAGAACTTGAAGAAAATAATGAAGATCAAACTAATGATCCCATGAAGGAGATGACAATAATAACATAGTTCAAGATTATGAGACAAATCAAATGATTCAAGACTTATTCGGTCATCTAGATGAGGATCATGGGGACAACAGTGATGGTATTTATGATGAATCTCTTATTGAAAAGGAAAATAAACAACTTTATAAAGGGTAAAGAGAAAATATTCTCTCCACTACATTGTTGTTGGTGAACTTGAAAGTTACGAATCATTTGTCTAACACTTGTATGACACAGATCCTAAGGTATGTAATATGTTTCTTCACATCTACATAAAGGTTGACTATTCCCCATTTTTTTTAGTGTTAATTAATGTGTAAAATAAAAATGCAATGTGTAAAAGGCAATTACTATTCTTTACATTAACTATTTATTTTTTATGTTTTAGATTGTTAGGTGAATTTTTGTTACCCATATTTTACCTCGTACATATCGAGATTTACATGCCATTGTGAAAGACATTGGAATGGAGTATCAAAGTATAGATGCATGTCATGATGATCATATTATATATTATGCACAACATGCGTCGAAAACATAATGTCGTGTATGTGGTATTAGTATATATAAAATAGATCAAGTAAAAAAAATGGTCCCTCGATATATATATATGTATGTGGTATGCACAGATGAACCTCATAATGTTAGGCTTTCATTGGCAATTGACGATGTTAATCCATCTAGAGAGCTTCGATCTGTTTACTTAGTGGGTGATATTTTTGTTATCAACAATAACATTCCTTCTTGGATGTCAATAAAAAGGGACCACATAATGTTGACAATGATTATTCCATGTATTTGTTTACATTAATTTTTCGAATTTAAATTTTTCATTTTTCTCTTTTTTTGCATAACATATTTTATTTATTTATTTACGTATATATACATACCATGGTAGTAATTTGATGTAATTTCAAACAATTAGGTAAGTACCAAGTTAAATATATGAATGTGTATATTGAGCCTCTTATTGACAACCTACTAAAGTTATGGGAGGGAATCACTATGTATGACATCTATAAAATTATGGGAGGGAATCACTACTAAAGTTATTAGGCAGAAAATATTTCAATGTCGTGGAATACTTTTATGGACAATTCATGATGCCCCGGGACTAACACATTTTTGTGGTATGTAATGTTCCATATTGAACGCTTGAATAATATATAATTAATTTATTACATCATGCATGTTGCTTAAATAATCATTTCGTATATGTATTAATAATTCAAATTAATCCATATGTTGTAGGTTGTAACATCCTTCCCTAGCCACTGAGTGAACTTAGTCTTTGAGGACACTTTCTCGCAAGTGATCCGGATTATTACGCTATTAAAACATTTGATTTTGATTTTGAAGTGTTATGGGTTGATGACATGTTGTACTGCATTGACATAGATAGGTGCTATTGACTCTGTTTACTGAGTGTACAGGATCTTGTACCTCGAGGATGCAGAGACATCGATGGAAGCCCTTGGACTCCGGATCGAGTCGGGGAGTGTACCATTGGGGTTTGATTGTTTTACTGGGATATTAGTGCATCTCATTAGATGATATGATATGGATAAGTTCTGACATGATTTATTGATGATGCACGCTGACTATAGCTTTCCAACCAAATTCACATATGGAGTAAAGGGGTCATGCATGACTACCAGAGATGTTGAGGGAGAGGTGTGGACAACAACCCGCCACAGCCTACTAGCAGTCCCGCCGTGGCTTGAACTGTAGGTTAACGATTACCTAGTTCTAGAGGACCCATGATACCGTGAGGGAAGACTGCGATAGTCGTTCACGATGATTTTAAGGGGCGTGCAATAAGGCGTCGACCTTATTCCTTAGAAGCCCTTAGTCTCCCACAAGTTCACCTGGCGGAGTGTTGACTCCAGGGGTTATTGATGTCTACCAAGATAGTCAAGAGGCGAGTGGAACCCTTGGAGCATGTGGTACATCCTGAAGGGCACGTCGCACAAGGGAACAGATGAGGTGAGTGGCACCCTTCGAGCACATGGTGCGTCTTGAAGGGCACGTCGCGCAAAGGAACAGATCAGGCAAGTGGCACCCTTGGAGCACCTAGTGCGTCCCGAAGGG
Source organism: Picea sitchensis (assembly GCA_010110895.2). NCBI lineage: Eukaryota > Viridiplantae > Streptophyta > Pinopsida > Pinales > Pinaceae > Picea > Picea sitchensis. Next base: position 164,290 of record SNQJ01S0006376.1, read on the forward strand.
CACGTCACATTTTTGATGATAGAGGAATGAACCTAGATGGCCTTGGACGAATAACATGTTAAGTATTGTTAAAATGAATTCCCTAATTAAATGTCACCCACAACAAAATTTAAGGTCTAAATCTAAATTACGTTAGTGGTAAAACTGTGTCTATCTATAATATATATATATATATATATATAAATAAAAATCACATGAATAATAATTATGATCTTTGTTAAATCTTGTAACATGAAGGGAGTAAGAAATTATTTGTTTCAAAAAAAAATCTGTTGGATTAAAATTTAAAAAGAGAATTAATTGTTTTATTACCTTGATAATTTAAATATACTAATTAAATAAGAAAGGGGAAAAAGGGTTAATTTCCACACCTGCCCTTTTGAGTTCTAAGTAAAAAGGGGAAAGATGGAAAATCTAAAGTATTAGGAAACTAGGAAAAGTGGTAAACATAAAAGGGGAAAAAGGGGAACTTAAGGGAAAAAGTGGAAAGTCAACTTAGTAAAGAATCTACCATTTAAGATCTTTCTAATTTAAACTGAATTAGTAATTTAATAATAGGGAAAGCCTTTAAAACCTGTAAGGGAATTTGGGGACACCTAGGAGTGATTCTAGGAGTAACTCTTGGTGGGTGAGGGAAATAAGATAATTAATTAATTAAAGAAATTAAATAATGGAGGAACGTAGGGGATGGGGGACACTTGTAGAGAGAGAAATTTTTAGGAATTTATTTTTAAAACTTTAATTAAATGATATTTTAGGAAAGAAAGGAAGTTCAGAACTCGATATAATGAATGAGGGAGAAGGATGAAGGATCATCTTCTGTTTGTGTAATGTTACGCTGCAAAAATATCAGCTTGACTGATTTACTTATGGGAGTTGGTATACTGAGTGTTATAACCCTATAATTCATAGTATCATCTCGCAAGTCGAAATTTTTCACTCTGGGTGTATATTGACCTCCAAATAATATTTCATGTCTGCAAATTATTTTCAAGGGAAAGAAAATAAAATTCATGGTTGTTGACACTGAGTGGTTTTTCCTAACCCCATGGAGACAAAAGCAACGGAAACAATGCACAAAATACACATAATGCACTTATCCTAAGTTTTGGAGCAAATATGACTTTGCCCTCACAGAGTAAAGACAATGCATAAATGAACAGTTGAGAAGCTGGCATTGAGATCTATGGTTCACAAGCTTTTTCATACCCCCCTGACCGTTCTACCTTTAACGACAGGGGGGTCCGGAATAGGACATAACAAAGACACACATTTGAATGGCTGAAGCACCAGTGCTTTCATCAACAACTCAAATTGAATTCCAGACCACCCTAACTGGTATGTCTTTAACGGAAGGGGGGGGGAGGGGGGTCCAGAATGGAATTTTTTTTCTGGCGGACCCCTATCTCTACATGGAAAGAATCTATTGGTCCCAACTCCCATCACTTACCATTCATCTTTTCCTTACATACCCCTTCACCTCATGACATCATCCTTCGTTTCCCTGCCACCCATTCATGAAGAAATGAACTTAGGATAAAAGGAAAAATCAAATAAGTTAGTTAGATTAGTTAATAATGTTAGTATAATTAGTTAAATAACCTAGGTTAAAGCTTGTTAAAAATTAATTAATTAATTAATGGATTAATTAATAAATTAAGTTAATGTTTTATTAATTAATATTAAAAAACAAACTAAAAATATAGCAAATAAAGCATAAAATCATATTAAAATAAAAACCAAACGAAAGTAAAAAACAAAATAAAAATATAATAATTAAATAAAACATGTAATAAAAACAAAAAAAAATCAAAAACTAAACCTATCCTAATTTTTCCTACCCACCCCAAACTCCCGCATACATCAAATCAAAAACACATAAAACAAATAAATCAACGGTTATTAAAAATTCTGGAACCCCCTCACTATCTGAAACTTAACGATAGGGGGGGGTCTGGAATGGTAGTTTCTAAAAACCACCCCCCAGATAGGTGTCACCCCCACATGCCAGCGGACCCACCCCCCTTGCCAAAAAAAAAAACCGCTTACCACCTCAGGGGGGGTTCGGAATACAACCCATCCCCCAAAAAAACCACTTTTCTCATTTTTCGCCATTTTTGCCTATTCGGTATGTCTTCTTTCAAAATGGAGTCTGGGCAAATGGAGATGAATTTTCAAAATCCGAGAGAGGTTTTTTCTCAGAACGGGCTGAAGAACAAAAACCTCTCTTATTTTTTGCATGTGTGCCATTAGAAAGGAGAATTGAAGCTTTCTTTCAACCTCTTTTTTTGGATTTTCGGTTTTTCGGTTAGAGTCTCAATCTTGCAAGAGTTGTTACGGCCAGCTCGAGTCGAATTTAGCGAAACCGAGGGAGGTTTTAATCCATAACATGACCATATATAATAAAATCCTTCACTATTTTGCCAGGTGTGAGCATTGAAGAGGAACAGATGTGTGTTCGGACCCCTTTTTTGCAGAAACCAGGCCCGTCTTTCATGGTGGATAGTTCCAGATTTTGGGGAATTTGTGGCTATTTTTGGCCGACGCGGTTAAAAGAGAATCACAAAAATTGTTGGGGGATATGCCCTATTTATTTAGAGATGATTTTTAATGTAAAGGTTGTTGATCATTGGACCCAGGAGGCTATTCTCTGTAACAATTTTCTAATTCACTAGGAATACAAAGGGACTTTTTCACAGGATTCTTGTATGTCGACGATTGGTGAAGTTTTCCTTCTTCATTGAATGTGATTCTAATCAATATTCATTATGTTTCTCTCTTTCTAATTTTCAAAAAGAGATTTAACACAGAATTCATCCCTGATACTCTGTGGAGTGCTTTTGAGAATCTCAATGTTTTCCTCTGATACTACAATGAAGAAATTCTTGAATGCTTTGTTGTTGTAGTTGATTATCTTGTATGTTCCTCTTTTACATCACTTTATTTCTAAAGGATCCAACATTTGCATTACCTTTCCCTGTGGAAATACCTTATAGACCTGTATTTAATTTCAAACTTGTCACAGACCCCATAGCCCAATGGTCTTCTTTGTTGTCTCAACAAGAAAACCCCAAGAACATAACCCTATTCTACATAACTAGCCTAATATCCTCTTCCAACAAAGTTATATCAGACAGAGAGATCCCTCTCTGAGTCTTGGAGGGATAGATCCAAGACTCGAATTATTTTTGATGTTGGCTCTGTGACTGCCTCCACAGCCTTGGGTATATTACAGAGCGCTAACAGAATGGCAACTCCGTTGGGGAACTTTCTCGAGTAGTACACTTCAAAGTTCCAGATTTGATCATTGATGGTGGACAATGACCAGACACAAGAAGACTGAGATCATTCACCTGGCGACTCCAAATCATCTCCAGACAGTGCCAACTCAAAGACTCCACTGGAGGAAGAACCTGAACCATGGCCAAGCAGCCTAGAAAGACCAGGTACTCAAGCTCAAATTGCATTCAAGACATCTTTGGTTTTATCCGCAATTATGTTTTGTCTTATTCTAAGCCTGATCAAAACTATATTGCTGAAGATTACATTGACCACCTGTTGATTTATGTGCCTCTAGAGATCATATCCCCAATTGTAGATTATGTACATACTCATACACCTGTGCACATCCCAGTTGCACCTGTAGAAACCCTAGTGAGACATAAGCCTCCTGCTTTATCTCCTACTCTTGCTAAACCTACAGATGGTTGTGATCTTCTTGCTTCATCTCATGTGCTTGCAAAAGTCCTAGGCCGATACAAGCCTCTAGATTTGCCTCCTATTCTCCATGACCTCCCTGTCAATTACTTCAATAATATGCCCAGGTTGATGGAGAAAATGGGAAGATCACTGCTGAAAAACATAGTAAAAACCTTGAGGATTTCCTTGACCTTTATGAGGTTGAAGATGATGATGTCTGTATCAAGATTTTTTCCCTATCTTTGCGAGGTAAAGTTAAGAATTGGTTTACAAATCTGCTAGCTGCAAATATCAGAAATTTTCAACAATTTATGCAAGTTTTCCTAGATAGATGGGTGGTCATGGGAAATGTTTTCCTCATCCTAGAAGAGTATGACCACTTGAAAAGAAATCGAGGGGAGACAATACATCAGTTTTCAGCCAGATTCAATAAGGTATATGATGCAATACTTGTTGATATAAGGCCACCCCCAGGATCAACTCACTTGCATTACCCAGATGCCTTTGATCCTGAGATGACATTTCAGTTAAGAGAAAGGAACTATGTAAGTCTTGAAGAAATGCAAAAGGTTGCAGTTGATGTGGAGGCCAACTTGTTGATCAAAATGTCAAATGTAAAGAACAAAGAAAAGGAGCAACTGAAGTCATCAGAAGTTAAACTGGACAGTTTGGCCAGTGCCATGGAAGAGATGATGCAGAGGATCAATAGGAAAGATGAGTTTGTTGTCCAAAGACACCATGTTCCATTGATTTCAGAGAAAGAAAAGGTCAACGTTCCCCAACATTTTGTTGTTCATCCTTGGTACCAGGGTTTGGATAATGATTCTTTCATGTATTCAATTCACAACATTTTCAAAGATGAAGCTCCATCTCAACTTGCAAAGGAACAACCAGCTGATATGATGCGCATGTTTGATGACATTCCTTACTTGTATAATCCACCCAAGTGTGATCAATTTGATGATGAGCATGAGGCTGAAATAGATGTGGATTGTTCAAAGCAATCAACAGCATGTCATTGGAAGGAAGAAAATCATATACAGTTCATTTATGACAATCAACCCTTGCACAACAGTCATGACAACGATGAGGAAGAGACAAAAAATTTCAGAGTAAGGGAAAAATCTTTGCCCATATGTTTCTCATCTTTTCAATTTCTGAAAAGAAACTCTAGGCCAGTTGTAAATAGTGAACATAGAAATTTCTCTGATCAATGAGTTGAAGATTCCATTAAGGAGGTGGAGGCTATTCTAAATCCAGAGTTGCATCCCTTTACCTACTCTGATTTTCAAATTTCAAATGAAAGATTAAAGCCTGAGACAAACTATGAGTTAATCCAAAATAACTCTATACCATTGTTCTTTAATTCATTTCAAATTTTGAAGGAGACTCTTGAACATGTGTTGAAGGATGAATACATAGACAGTCAATAAATTTCATTTGAATCAATGCAACAGTCTTGTCAGTCTTTTCAGGATCCAATAGCTGATCGGTTGGATGACCTGTGTGGTCAAAATAATTCTTTATTCGCCAGTCATGAGATGAAAAGTTGTTATGATATTGACATGATCAAGCAGTCAGTTACATGGGTGTGTTCAGTAGAAGAATCATTTCAGAACCCATCAGAAAAGTTGTAGCCATGTCATGAAGTGCATGAGGATGCAAATAGCACAACCGTAGCATCAAATCATGAGGTTGAGTTGGTTAAGTTTGAATATCAAGAAGCAGATCAGTTCTACCTTGATCCTATAGCCACCTATATGGATACTTTTTTCATTGGAGAACCCCAATCTATTCCTGGCATTACTTTGGTCCTTAAAAATTGTCGAGGTCCCTCTTGTAAAGATCAACCATGTTTTCAATAGAGGCCATTACACTTTGCAGTTTTGAATCTATTGGCAAAGGGTCAAGCTTCTTTTCTTACTGTGCTAACAAATAGTCAAGTAGTCCACTACTCTCAACAGTTACTTGATTGGCTTCATTGGAATTTTTGTATTATTTGATTTAGCATGATTTTCAGCAGTATAGGGTAGGTAGGAGAATGTGAATAAGCTCAGC